>JAAAKE020153081.1:0-12543 GCA_010014785.2 Anisolabis maritima
ATATTCAATTATATTTTCAGAATTTGCTGCGGGCCAATAAAAACTGACCCGCGGGCCGTAGTTTGGACACCCCTGATATATATCAAAAATTATTTATATTCAAACCTCATTGTATGGAAAGAGATCGAAAAAATGCTACTAGTATTTCGGCAGTCATAAAAGTAATATAAAGTGCCCTTTAAGAAATTAGATTGAGTTACTCGAAATTTTGACTATTTCATATTTAAATTTAAAAATTTTAATTTTTGCTTCCTTCCAACAAAACATACTTTTCAACAAAGCTATTTTCTATCATCTATAATCAAAATAAAGTAAAATTTATGTTTATTTAACGAGGGGCAAAGTCAAAAATTGCACAGAGATCTTATTTTTATTAAAGAGATATAAAAAAAATTGTATCGTCTTTTGGCCTTGTCCTTATACAGAATTGGCAGAAGAGAAACCTATCCGATCGAGAGACAAGCCGGCCCGTCGCAAAGCCTGTCGTTTGATGAAAAGGGAAAAAAGAAAGAATAGGTCTTATTTATTTAGGGAAAGAAACTCCTAGCTCAGTTAGTTCGAGGTCAAAATTTGTGTTTATTTTAAAATAAAGTATCTACAAGCTAAAAACCGATATAATATTTAAATATATGAGTCAAAGCAGTCGAGGAAATTATCTAAATACTTTTAAATAATAAAAAATTTGATATAATAAATAAAACAGCTACTTATTTGTTAACATATATACGTAATCATAATTTTATGATGGGCTAATCAATTCTGAAGAGAGCGATGAGAGCCAGAAACTTCAACGATAAGTATAAATATAATTGTTTTTTTATTTCATTATTAGTCTGTCTTAACCCCACCTTCTCAACAAGATATTTACAGCCAGTGGCATAGTAATTCAAAAATTATGGGGTAGGGGGGGTTCATAATTTATATCTATAGATAGGAGAGAGCGAGAAAGCGAGAGAGAGAGTTTTAAACCTGTTTATTTTTTTATTAAAGTAAATTGAGAATTAAAATTTTTTGTTAAATAAATTTTATTGAAGCCCAATGGTAAGGAGGGGGGAAAGAAATTGACTCCGTAAACAATTTTATCTACTGATTTGATTTACTTTTTTAACTTTAAATCATATCAACTTTAATCTTTTAAAAAATTTAATTAATTTTCAATATTTTCCTGTATATTTAAACTTGAAATTGCCTCTTTGAGAATCTCTAGATCTCTAGAATGTCGTTTATTCTAGCGAGTTTATACTGTGATCAAACTAGAACAGTGAAATTGCAAAAATCGTATTCATTCTTATGTTTAGGTGTAAAACAAGAAAGTGGAAAGAGGGAAGGCGAGCAGCTAGGAGGGTAACTAGACCCAAAGGGCGGAGAGTTCTTGACTTGCGGGGCTCGTAAACATGCCTAGGGTGCGATTAATCGTGAGTGCAGCAGCGTCTCGGCCTCCTCAGGTGTGAATAGCGATGTCTTGAGAGGGGTTGATAAGCCCCGTGTTTTATTGCTCGACCAAGGCCTGTAATTAACGCTCAATAAATTTGTCCTGAGAGCGCTGCCCACCGCGGATCCATCACCGCAAACCCACTCATTATTTATTGATATATTGGATATTGTCTTGGAGCTCTTCATTGCGATGCAAATTCAATCAATTCCATTAGAACACTCAACAATAATGGAGGAACGAAAAAATAAAAAAAAACCATTCAGATACTTGATCAATGGATTTAGAGAAAGTTTGCCATGTTTTTTCTCAAGTGTGTGTGGACCACAATGACTCTCCTTTATTCCCCCCCCCCCTCACCTCTTATGATTAAAAGCTTTATTGATCCATACTATGCTATTGAATAAAATAAATAAACTCTCAAACACTACTCCAGTCCCTCCCTCTTATATGTGTATATACAAAATTGAAAATCGTAATTTAATTCACTTTCGAGGAAGAAAAACTCGAAGCAAAAGTCGGGGCTTTATTTTCATCCAAAATAATATTGAGTGAATTTAATAGAGGAGTAGTTATTTGGTTTATTAAAATATTTTTTCGAAATTATTTAGTTGTTGGATTTTTTCAAGTCTTTTTCGGCATCTCCGGATAATAAGATTATATTTATTTAAATTAATTTGTAGTCAATATTATTTAAATATCAATGTTCTGAATGGGGTGCGGACCATTGACTTAGGTCATTAATCAATAGATTTATCGGCAAAGGCAAAGATGAAAAATAAAACAATTTTAATTCCAAGTGTCTAAATACAGGATAAAAGCGTCGTGCTCGAGGTGTATGTGAGACGTTTTATAAAAATTTTGGTTTTAAAAATTTTTTTTATTTTTTTGCAGATGCTTGGTCAACCATGTGTAGTTTCAATCCCCACCTAGGCTCTCTTATATACTTCGAGCACGACGCTTTTATCCTGTATTTAGACACTTGGAATTGAAAATATCGTGTCAAGAATCCTCATTTTGAAAAACAATTATATTTTCTATTGATGTTTCGGTTGCAGATCAAGCGCTGCTTCAAGACTAAAAATTGTTAAAAATTAGACAGTGGTGTTATTGTGTTAGATATAAGATAAGATATTTTAACAATAATAAATTGAATAAAAGCATTAATTCCAATTAAAATTTTAGATTGGGAGCAAACAACCCATTCAGGCCCTTTTATACAGGCAAAATTTATGCTTTTATTCAAAATAATATTATATAAATAAATAAAGATATAAATTATATAAAGTTCAACAAGTATAAAAAAAGTATTCATTTTGATTCAAGTTCAAGCTTTCAAGTTAAAATAAATTTTTCAAGTAATCAAGTTTTATCGGTTCATAATTACGAATCAATCTATCAATGGGAGATAATGCGTAAAAATCTTGCGCAATTTTTCAGATTTATTTTGTCTCGTCGAGTGTTAAATCAATTTACGAAGCAACATTTACGTATATTAGGTTACACATTCCAATTCTAAATTTTTAAAAACCTAAAACTTGAAGATATAAAGAAAATAGAATATCAAATTTTTACAATCATTAATCTTTATTGATATTTCGTGTCCGAAGAGTAAAGTAAATTCGAATATTATTGCTAATTCAATATGTCATTTTCTAAAATTTCCATCAATTTATTTGAATATTAAAATGATTGAGGGTTAATTTAAAAAAGTAATTGCCATGTCATTTTTTTAAATAATATCTTTAATTGGTATCTTGTAAGTGAAGGGGTGTATGGATATAAGTGGGGGTGGCAAGTGTTTATGGGCTTTGCGTCGTAAAGAGAGAGAGGGATGCTGTCAAGGGCGGCGATCAAGACGGGCTTTTATCACTCGCTTAGGAGTTAGGAGGCGGTTGCCTCGCTCACTTTGCTCGCTTCTATTATGCATAAGCAATCGTTAAGGCTTTTTATAATGCGCTGACGTTCATGCACGTTGATTGTTTAAAAAATACGACTGAGGGCTGGCGTTGTTGGGTCGTTGGTTGGGGAGGTGGATGCTAATGCGGGGGCCGCATAACTCAGAGACACTTTGCCGATGCTCAGGTGGGCGAGGTCCATTAGCCAAATAGCCGTCTTTTTAACTGGCCTGGGTACCTCCCCAGTCGTAAGTGACCACCAGCCAAATGGGGCTCTCGCAAAACGAAAACGCATCCACGGCCTCTAATAAACCCAAGAGCCTAAGATACACATTCATTCTCTTCAACGACAGCTCTTTAATTATTACCAGACTATAGTGTCATCTGGGCTTTTATTTTCAAGTATATACCTTAAATATCTATGAAATATCTCTTATTATTGTAGATTGTAAGAATATCGATTTTTTTAAAAAACGGGTCTCGCAAAATGGTCTTTCTATATTAGAACATGCTTTCTCAAAAAGGAAAAGCTGCTCGAAGTTGAAATTTTATATTTAAGCTCGGTATCCTAATCACGTGCACCTTGAAGCTTTTGTATAAAGAGATATATGAAAAGGGAGGAAGTCAGTCAGTAGGATAGCCTCTATCGAAATAAAACTCCCAAAATATGAAACGTTTCGGCTTTAGATAAAGCCGTCATTATTATGTGTCCGTAATCTCATCAAGATCGTTGAATGCCAATATTTATCTCATTTGCTTGTAATAGATAAATAATTTTTATTCATTCTAAAGACTTAGCCATATTAGTGCTGAATAGCATTATTTATCTATATACACTTTATATATGTTATATATATTTTTGTGTATTGTAAAATACAACTGTATCTGCGATTTTAATGTCTTATACATTGAAACTGCCCACTCTCTAATGACTGATGATGGGTTTATCTAAATAAAGCCGAAACATTTCATATTTTGGTAGTTTTATTTCAATAGAGGCTATCCTACTGGCTGACTTCCTCCCTTTTCACATATCTCTGATCTGTGTACAGCCGCCCATCTCATCGTGAAGCTTTTGAATAAAATCGGCCAAAGAGTATATGTATTTTGCTGATGTATTTTTTTTAGCTTTTTTCGATTTTCTCAAAAATTCTGTGTTAACGATTTTGATTAAAATTCATAAAACAATTATTAGAAATGTGTGAAAGTAGAGGAAGTCAGCCAGTAGCTTCTATTGAAATAAAACATAAAATATGTGACATCTTAGAGGCTACCCTTCTGGCTGACTTCTTCTTTCACAAATTTCTTATCTGCGGACAGCCACCTATGAGATTGTGAAGATAAAATAATTATTTATAAGATGATCTTTGAAATGTACTCCCCCTCCCCCCCAAAAAAAAAGAAAAAAAATTGTTTAAAGTTTGCTTTAGAGATACGAGTTTTGCCTTTTATATTTCGGGAGATCAAAAACAAATTTTTTGACGGCCAAATGTTCATGCAATATTGAATGGTCCCACTAATGCCCAAGGATACCTCAATCTCATGATAAATCACATGACGATCTTGCAGTATCAGTTCATGCACAGCCTCAATGCTTTCCGGAACAACAACCGATTTTCACGAAATTCGGCCTTAACGATTGAAGTCAGCAAACCATTGATAAACAGTAGTCCTTGAAGGTGGATCATCGCCAAAAGTCGAATTAAGTTCATCGATGCACTGTTGTTGGGTTAATCCACGTCTAAAGTTGTAAAAAATAATCGCTCGAAAATGTTCATAATTTAATTCCATTTTTAGCCGAGAGGATTTCAAGTTATTGTAAATTACACAAATAGCGCTCGTATGTCAAAACGTTCTGAGTACGTATACCATTAAAAATCTCAAACTTTACGATAGAAGGGTCAGCAGCACTATTTTAGCGCAATCCCGAAATATAAAAGGCAATCCTCGTACACAGTTTTTGGTGGATTTCTCTTAAACCATTCAGACGATTTTGATTATATTGGCTGTACTTAAAATAAATTTTATAATCTTTAAGGCGTATTAATAATTTTCTTCAAAAATGCATGGAGCTTTATAGAACACAGTAGAATTACATAGAAAACATCGGAAAAATTTTATCCTAGGTAACAAATATAAATACCCCTCCCCCTGGCCGAGAGAATAAAGATTTTTTTTTAAGTCTTTTTCGGCTTCGGAGGTCATCTAGGCTCCGTCTTTATTTATTGATATTAATTGGTAGCCAAAATAAAGATATTGGCATTTTAAATATTATTAACCTTAAAGGGAGTGGGTTCGAATCTCAGTCAGTCCGACAGAATTTATTTATTTTAATTGGATACTAATTAATCCTAATTAATATATATTGTATATCGTTTAGAGTCTATATGGTCTCAGATGCTGAAAAGACTAAAAAAAAATTCCTGTTTGATAATAAACAAAATTTAATTATAAATTTAATTAATTTTTTTTAAATATTGATAATTGATTATAACACACAAACGAAAAATGTCTAAAAATAAAAACTAAAATAAAATTTATTTGCCTTAGGTAAGAGAAAGTTATGTGATGTGCAGCGGTCAAACCAGATTTTTTTAAAGATTGAGCTCTCTGGGCTTGAATTATATTCATTTATTATTATTATTATTATTATTATTTTTTTTTTTTTATTGAACTTAAAGTTTGGAGAGAGTGAATGGCTGACCGGTGCTGACGTTGACGTGTCGTCAGGACAAAGGTCCTCCTCTTGAGTCCTTGCAGAAGGGCGAAGGGCGGCCATGGGGAAAATTGCCTAGCTTGGCCGAGAGAGAGAGAGAGAGAGATCTTGGCCCTTTGTGCCGGTTCGGGAGGGTGGCCCTATTCAGGGTGGACTGCAGTCTCCTGTGCCTTGAATGCCAACAGACACCAAGATGCAATTCAATGTCCGTCACCTCCCCATTAACCAAGCAACGTTTCTATCTGATCACCAAAAATACACCTCATATTTGCTAATAAAGCTTAAGTCACCGACTCTCTTTTCAATACCACTTATCAATTGGAATATTTAAGTTTTTGATGAATTAAAGGATTCTAATTACTAACTTCTTTTAAATTTTGTAATAAAGTCCACTCTAAAAAGTAATAATTGTTGAATCAAAATAGAATACTAAAATTCTTAAAAAGAAAAAGTAAGTTTCTAAAGTTTTTTTCCCAAGGATAATTTAAATGTATAGAAAGATGACGTTCTTTATTTGTTACTTGCTAATTATAAATTATAACTAAAATAAATAGATATATAATAAATTACATATGAGTTTAAGAAATTATAATTTATTAGCTCACATTACTGAATCTGTCCAGCCGGGAATTGTATCAAATTTACGCGCTTTCCGGACGGTCCTGGTGATCACTACACTACCAAATCACTTGATCTGAAAGAATAAAATAATCAATAGATGTAATATATTATAATACAAATATACTAATAATATAGAAGGTCTTCGACAATTAAATAATCGAATTATATAACAAAAATAAAATTTATCTGTAATAGGGATAGAAGTTCTTAAGAATATTCGCAGCCTTCTAAGAACTTCTGTAATGAATTTTTCATGGAATAGGAACAATTTAACCTAAATTTTAGAAAATATCTTAAGTTAACTTAAAAAATGCGGCCCTCTCAGGATTCAACTTTAAAAATTTTTTTTTGTCTTTTTCATAGGAGGCCATTTAGATTCCGTCCTTATTTATTTATATTAATAATATAATATAAATAAATTTTTGTCTCAGGACGGAAGCAAACCACTGACTGCAAGACCTTTACCTCTTCACCAAGGGCAAAATTTTTTTTTTTTTTTATATATATAAAATGTAAGTGGTAAGTATTTTATGAATTAATGTTCTACTTTGTTTGTGGTTCGAAAGATTGGTGCTGCCTTTCTACTATATTCAAAAATGAATGACTTTTCATTTCCACAATATATTGTGAAATAATATTTTAAAAAATATATAAATAATATTTATTAACTTTAAGATGAATTCAAAGGATAAGCTTGATTCGAATCCCCCTTACTCTGCTATTATTTTTTCAGAGATGTGAATTATTATGTTGAAATATTATTTCATAGAAAAATATTTGATAAAATTATAAATAATGTATTATTTATTAAATTAGCCACTGTGAGTTTCATCTCACTAAGAGGGAAACCTAAAGCTCAAATTTCCTTTTATGCGAATTTTCCTAGATCTCATATTTCTTGAGTTAGTGTTCTAGCTCAAAGGGCCCACAACCGACAAACGAAAGGCCTAGCTTCGATTCTCGGCGGTACTCAATTTTTTTCGGAGAAGTAATTTAATAAAAATTAACAGTTTTCTATTATCTTTCAATTATCTGAACTTTTTCCTCTCTCCTAGATTAGAATACTATATTTGAGAAAAAAAAATATGTATGAATTTTATAATCTCATTCTGAAGATTATGAAAGGAATTCATAATAAAAATAATTCAGAATCTTAAATGTGAAATAATAAAGAAAAAAAAAAACTAAACTTGACCGGTAATTCTCTCATGAGTAGTTTCTAATTTGAAGTGTGATGAACCATGAATAGTATTTAAAATTAATTTTCTATTTTATTTCATCATTCTCTGAATTGAAGAGAGATTGATCGGGGGCATCGTCGCATTTAAAGTGTTTTGTCAACAGGCGAAGGCGAAGGATAGATATAGTCAGGGTAGTCAGGCATCCAGGCGTTCCCGAGGGATTCGATGGACCAAGGAGAGAGTTTCGAGTGGCATCGCACGTGGTTTTCTGGCTCTTCTGCCCTGATTGGATCTGGACCCACCCCGGAATTAATTCTAGGTTAAGCACGTCCGGCTCGTATCTCCGTCGTCCTCCGGGGAGGACTTCTCTCTCTTCTCGACCCATAACTGCGTGAATGATCGCGCTCTTCTCACGCGCCGCCTGTCACGCAAATGGCTTTTATTAACTCGGTCGATAACCCACTCCACACACACAGAAAGAGAGAAGAGAGTAAGAGAGAGAGAAAAAAAACCACCTCCAATAATAATTAAAACAAGCGGGAGACGATGAAATAGTGGCCACATAACAGCGGAGAAGTAATTTAAATATGGAGATAAATTGTCGAAACTTGGGTAGGCGTGCATACCATTGATGAAATCCTCACAGCGCTTCACTCACTCACAATAGACTTGGAGACTTCACGATTAATTCTAATTAAACTTCCAAAAAGTTAAATTTTCTCCTCCACACAACATTCCTTTTGTAGGACCAAGTTTTGATTTAAGCAATCACCCACCTTCCTACCTACTCTTTCTTTCTCCCTCTTTTTCTCTATATGTATATTCGTTTGCATAATGGCATATAAGCAAACACAAATTATATTACCTCTAAAAAAATCTTTTTTATTATATATTTGTTTGATATATTTATGGTCTTAAAGAAAAATGAATTAAAAAATACAAATATAATAAATTTCTCATTATTGCCGAAGTTTTAAACGAGTAAAGTAGATGATTTTGTTCAAACAAAAATTATATAAGAATTGTATGGATTTTTTATCACAAGATTGGATCTCTTCTCTCTAAGCCTGTCTTTCTCCCTGGGCTTAGTCCCCCAATAGTTTCATTTATAATTTTGTTTTACAAAGTACTTTCAATTGATGATCACTTTCTGTAAAATGACTACGAATTGTTATTTTTAAATCTTATGATTTTGATATAATTTTATGTATGTGAATAGCGGGGAATAGGGGGAGAATAGTTAATCGGAAAATCTTCGGATTTCGTATCTGAAATTGCAAAACAACTTGAGTTCGAGTTGCCGCAAAAAATTATTCAGGGAACTTCAACCTTGCCAAGTTTCTTCCAGGGATAGGAAAATAGAGGATAATCTGACCCCAGTAATAGGCACAAAGAACAAAATTCGAAATGTGTGGTGGTGTGACGATGGGACAGGAAATTCGTCTAAATTTTTTTTTTTTTATTTTGAGGGAAAAGCCTTTAATTAAAGGGATAAAAACCCTCAAATTCTAACAAAAAAAATCATTCCGCGGTTGGTTACCTCTGGTGTATCGTGCACTGATGGAACATACCATTCCCTCTGACACATTCCCCGGGGCTTCTGTTTGGGAGTGAGAGAACTTTTAGCTCTCTACTCCCTCTCATCCATTCTCACCAATTCTTCCAATCCTGTCTCTAAAATTGAATACAATCCATGTATATATATTAATATATATTTATATTGATGTGAGATCTTTTAATTTTATGGAAATTGTGTGAACTAAGGCCTTCAGTTAATAAAAAAAATTATCAATTGTTCATTTGATCATTCACCATTATAGATATTAATATCAACGTAAAAGGCAATTTTATAATTGTATGATCTGTCTAGAGTAAAAATTTAAAATGTTATATTTGATTGGATTCAAGTAGCCACACCCTGTAGCCGAGAGATTAGAGCTCAATATGCATTGATATTAATTATTGTCAATATTAATAACCAAAGGATGTGAGTTCGAATCTCAGGTAGTCCGATGAAAATTTATTAAATTGGATACCAATTGATGTAAATAAATATGCCTGGATGATTAGTATCAATATTGTGTATCATTTCAAAGTGCTTTGATTGTGACCTCAGATGACGAAGAAACCACCCCTCTCAAAAAACAAATAAATAAACAAAAAACACTTTGCTAGAAATAATATAACGAGTTGAGTTATTTAAGATTTTACCCTTTCAAAGTGAGGAAGAAGTTAAGAGAGAAGTAGTGAACTATTAAATTAAAATTTATTTCAAGAAATTATTAAATTGATTAAAATCGATCTTTTTTGTTATGATCTTATGCTATCCATGTAATTTTTAAACGTTTCTTACTAACTTTGAATATTCAAAGTACAGGTAAACAAAAAATAGCAAATTCCTTAAACTTTTTCATATAATTAATTTCCTTTTTGTTATTATATTGTTAGTGTATAAAACATGAGATCACCCCGAAAGAAAGCAGTTTGTGTAATTATAAAAAAAGAAGTATAATTAGTAAATAGTATAAAAGATAGTATAATTAACATTAACAATAATATTATTTGATTAATTTCTAATATGTTGTCAATAATAAGGCCTATACTCTCAATCAGAGGTTAGATTAATCGGATTAGAAAGTTTAAATTCTCATTTGATCAAGTGTTTGACTCTCATTGAGAACATCCCACCTCGTTTAAACAGTATTCCTTATAGCCGAGGAAAGGCTCTTCCTTGATTATCAAGGGTCAGTGGTTTGCTTCCCGTTGTGAGAGATATAATTTATTTAAATTATATTGGCTATCAAATAATTTAATGGAGGGAGTCTATAAAAAACTTAAAAAAAAATTTTCGTTTGGAAATGTGATTCAGAATACCGGCCTAATATATTCATTCCGATTTTTTCTTTTTTCTTTTTTTTTTTTATTCGCCCTACAAAATATATAAGGGGAGAGAATTTAGTTAGTCCATATAAGGTCAAGGTTAGTTGGCTAGTTTATTAAAAAATAGAGGTTTCCTAAAAACTCAGAGGGGAATTAACTTTTTTACATATTCATTATAATATTTTTTTTTATTGTCCATGTTTCCGGTCATTTGACTTTTAATTTATTTGATATGATAACGCCTAAATACCAACGACTCGACTCGACATGCATGTCCATCAATCTTGACTCAAACGCTCTTTTTTATTCATTTCTTCTCTTCTCTTCTAGTTTAGCGGTTCATGATTTTTGTTATTCACTGGAAAAAAAATGAAATATTCAGTCAAAAATGAACTAATCAATAAATTGAAGAATTATTATTATATATAGTAACTATGCAGATTTATTTAGAATGGAAGAACAAAAAGAATTTATATTTCTCGCTCTCTACGCTTTCGTTTCGGTCTAGATTAGGATCATCTTCAGAGCTTAACATTTCTCGAATACAATATAAATTAATCATTTCCATTATATTATAATTTCTCTAAGTATATGAATATATAAATATATATGTATATAAATTTATATATCAATTGAAATGCTATATTATAGAGGTGTAAAAATCATAATACTCAAGATTTTTTGTAAATTGCTTGGCATCGTTTACAAAAAAAGTTTTGAAAATTGATCTTTTTCACGGATAGACAATTTAATTATCAACGTTTCGGCGAATTCATTTTTTTCATATTCTAGAGTAACGAAAACTATAAATTAACCAAAAAATCTTCTTCAGGCTAATAATTAGTACAATTTGATATTATCAAGTAAAGTTCACGAATAAATTTAATAAACCCTATCAATCTGTTATATCTCTAAAAACGTAAGAAACCGTCAAGCAAGTACTGAAAACTAAAAAATGGAGAAATTAGTTTTATAAGTGTTTTTTAAAAAAATTATATTTATAGTTTAATACATTAAAATATAAATTTCTTTTATTTCATTATTTTATAGATGTCAAGCTCAAAAATCGTTTCTTTACTCTAAAACAATGAAGGTAAAAAGATGCTCCCGCTATAAAATCTCCACCTTTTTGCATCTAAGAGAAGAATTTGCTAGAAAACGACCGTAAAATAATTACTAATATTTCAAGAGTGAATTTACTTGGACTCCTGGTAGAGAGGATATAGATGATGACAACTAAAAACGAAGCGAAGGCTGGAGAATTTCGTAGAAAAGTTAAAATAGAAGAGAAATTAATGAAATGAAAAATTAGATTAATTTTCCAGTCGATGTTTCGGTTGTGAATCAAAGCCTTCTTCAGGATATATAGCCATTTTATTTACTTAGTATTATTCAATCGCTCAGGTAGCGACCACTGACCTTTTTCTACGTGAAGTCAGACCTCTAGCTCTGCACAGAGACAGGGCTGGGTAAAGTTCTTATATAATAATCGCTTCTTCAAGTTAATTTTTTTTTATAAAATGAAACAATAAGTAAATTCATATATACATATATATAATAGTAATTTTTGGTTGGGTACAGGCAATTAATTACATTTATAATTAATTTAATTTTTGTTTTACACTGGCTGCCCATGCAGTCCAACTTTTATATATGTGTTGACATGTCAAGATTTCAAACTTCAAAATCTCAGGACAAAATAGTAACGATATAAATAAACCACAGTTAAAATTTTTAGAGGCCTAAGGACTGCATTTTGTGATATCGGATTTGCTCAGCAAGGTGAACATCTGATTGTGGTAGGTGTTGAAGATA
>JAAAKE020153103.1:0-12542 GCA_010014785.2 Anisolabis maritima
GTGAGTAGTAGTAGAATAAAAGAAATTCATAAAACATAAAAAAAAATTTATAAAAGAATTCTTAGAATATTTAAAATTGTGTTAAAGCAAAACAATTCGTGTAAAAAGAGAAAAATGTTAACTTTTTAACTCGTGTTAAATTTAGTTCGTGTAAAAATAATTCGTGTAAAAAGAGAATTAGGTGTATAATAAAAGACCATTTTAAAAGATTACAAGGTTTGCTAATTATTTTCTTACGCTTAAAAAAAAAAGAATTATGCAGGAGAGGGGCTCAAATGGGCTTAGTCCTCCCCTCTTATAGATTTGCCAATAATTATAGAGGATATCGATCTATTGAAATCTTCTTATCTTCTTATCCAGTACACAAAAAAAAAAAAAAAATCCAAAAAAACCTTTACATTAGAAAAAAAGAGAGGGTAACATTTAATTATTTCATATTTTTTTCCCTCTTTATTACTCCCTTAATTGGTTTTCCTCGGCTCGTTATTTCGCATTGACTTTGAAGATCAAACAAAGAATCAAAAAGAATAATCATCCGTTGGTTTCGAAATGAAAACGAATCCTCTCCCACTCCTCTCTCTCTTTTACTTTCCTATTGAGAAATATTGTCAACTAGCAAGTTATTTTTAAAAATTAATTAATCTGAGAAGGCTTATTTATTATTTTTTTTAAAGTGTTCATCATTAGTTTAACAAGTTCTATTATATTCTATGTTGGGAAAAGATAAACTCGGGCGCAGCACGCGAGGGTGGAACCTCGACGGCCTTATCAGGTCAATGCATTGGCTGACTCGGGGATTGCGCCATTATTCGGATTACTTAAAAAAATCTAATTAAAATTTATTTAAATAGGTAGAAAGACCGGAAAAGGAATAGAATTACACAAATAGAAAGAGGCGAGAAATGGGGAAAAAAATATTGAGCAGTATTTCTCCACTAAGGAAGAATATTTCTTCTCTATTTTTGAGACCAAAGAGAACGCTAATTGTGAGGCATAATATTATCGTGACCAACTATTTAGAAATATTTTAGAATTTAAAATTACTGTTCTAGGTAATCTAATTATGGAATTTCTTATGGATGTTTTAATTTTAATTATTGAACATATATTACATCAATATCACAGGCTCTCATTGGAAAATTGTCCAAATTGTCGCATTCCATGGACCGGATGAAATACCCTAAGCAGGGACAGCGGAAGGTAAGTACAATGCTGGACCGTCACGCAAGCGAAGGAATCTTATTTTTCAACAATGAAAGCTAGAAAGCAAAATTTTCAAAATGAATTTCTCCCAAAACCTACGTATTTATGATCACTAATTAAAGTCTTAGTATAAGAATATATGGATAAATAAAGATTCATAATCTATTATTCTTTGAAATCAAAGGCGGCAATATGAAAATTCTCCCTATTTATTTTCCTAGAACCAGGCCTGATCCTAAAATGGTGTCTAATAAAAAGGGACAAGATCTATGAAAAAAATAAAACTTCTAAATTAAATTTATTAAAGAATAGTGATACAATACATAAGAATTTTCATCATGTGCGCATTTAATATAATAATATTGATTTTAGAAAGTTATTTATCTCGCTTTCTTTAAAAAAATTCCTTTTAACCGAAAACACAGAGCATTAAAATTTAACCTCAAGTATGTTTCTCTAAAAAACATCAAAAGAGATAAAAAGAGAGGGAGATATAAAGAAAATAGTTGGAGACACTTGGGTTTTCTCTATGCATATTTATTATTTCATCTTAAAAGAAAATATATATATTAATTTTTTTATAGCAATTCTTCCTTTATAGAGATAAGAGAAGAGTATTATCAGGACACGTCATGTTTTAAAAATTTTATTGTATAATATAAATATTATTCTCTTCCTTTCTATTGTTCAATGAATATTTCTCTCTTCAATTTGTCCGGAATTATAAAATAAACTTCCTTATTTTTAAGATCGATATAAAATGAAAAGGGAGGGCATTATTTTATATTGAAAATAAGAATATTTTTATTTATATTGTTGCGGGTTTTTCAATTAACAATGGATCTTCCGGCTCAGAACTAGTCATTCACCTCAACATCCTTGTCTTGAGTAACTAACGAATCTAATTAAATAATTTTTATAATCGTTATGTACTTTAAAGATCTATCATGCTAAAGTCACGACCTGCTTGAAAAGAGTTT
This sequence comes from Anisolabis maritima, assembly GCA_010014785.2. Taxonomy (NCBI): domain Eukaryota; kingdom Metazoa; phylum Arthropoda; class Insecta; order Dermaptera; family Anisolabididae; genus Anisolabis; species Anisolabis maritima. The sequence goes on from JAAAKE020153103.1 coordinate 2,184, forward strand.
TATTGAGAGCGCAGATACTAAGAACCCATCCATTCTTGATGTCAGAGAAATGGGTTCTTCTGCATACCCCCTGAATTCTAGATAAAAAAACGGAAATATCAAAGAAATTAGGAATATATAGTTGCATAGAAAAGGCGCGACCCAAGCCGAAAATAATGAATAATGGTTATTTATTGATAAGATAAATTGTTAAACATGCCTTTTTCTTATTTTACTATTTTTTATTCCAAGTGGGAAATTTTTAACCAAGATTAGAGTTAAATGATTAGAACAAATAAGCAATTTAAATTAAAAAAAAAAAAAAAAAAATGGTTGACCGATTTTGATTAAAATCTAATCACAAAATTAAACATCTTTATTGAGTCAGTATAAAAAATATCCGATTTATGCATGTTTTTTAGGCTAAAAATTATGCCTTTTTTTAATGATTTAAGGAAAGAAAAATGAAAAAAATTTTTAAAAGAAAACATTTTCAGGAGAATAAGTCTACGTCTATTAAATCTATAGTGCTGCCTCTCTTGGTAAAGTTATGGGCGTTGACTTCCCTTTCTCTTAGAGGCAAAGAGGGAAAAGGAAGAACCTGGGGAAAAAATTTTGTAATTTCTGTTATGGGTAGATATTGGCGGTAATCGCCCAAGGGCCACTAGAATATGTGTGTGTAAAAAGCATGGGCCTTTCTGGGGGATAAGATTTTTTCGATTCTGAGACCGGTCTACTATAATTTCAGCTCAAGTTTTTTCTAAGTCTTTTTCGGCCATTTTACTCCGTCCTTATTTATTTAAATTAATTGGTAATCAATATACAGGAAGTGAACCATTGAGCTTTGGTACGGCAACACCTCTAGCTCTTCACCAGCCAAGGGATAGGGTTCAATATTTCGTCACAAAAATTTTTTTCCAAAAAATATTATATGAATAAACTAATAGAAGGCTATTTTGTTGTTTACCTTCCAAAAATATTTTGCTCTTGAGATAATGTACCATTAATCGGCATCGCTACACGTTAAACATTTAGATAGAAATCGGTTAAGAGCACATATTTCGAGAATATTATAGAATATTATTTCTCTAACGTATAATAGATTGAATGAAGAAGTTGCTTCTGGAAATAGGCCTCTGGCATTCAGGCTGCGAAAGAGCAAAGCGCTTAGCATTTAACGCTCAACCGGTGGCCCCAGGTCGCCCTTAAGGCTCCCCTCACTTCTTTGCCTTTCTTAAGGGAAAAAATTAAATAATCCATTATGGATAAATATGAAAGGTGTGAATTATCTGTTTTCGATAGTGTTAAGTATAATTTATCATAAATAATCTTTTGAAGTTTTTCACTTGTGGAGATGTTTTTTCATCACTTTCAAATACTATATTAACGCTGTATATTTAGGCATATATATATATATATATTTTGAATTTTGTTTGTTCATATTTCTAGTCGGTTCGGTCAAAAGAAAATTCACTGACAAAAAACTAACAATCCAACAACCATGAGCCTTTGGAAAGGACCTGGCCCATTCCCCTCTCTTCCAAACTGTTTACACATACCTGAATTTACTTTCTCTAGGAACCCGAGTTGATGCGAATTCTAACTTTAAAGCCAAATGAATCCAGGCATGTGTAAACTCCTGGGAAGAGTTCGAAGGCTTCCAAAGAGGAAGCAAGTAAAAATGTTCAGCGTTCGGAACATTTCGGGCATTTTCGGAACACCTGGGATCCTTTTGCGCTTATAAAATGAGTTATATGTAATAATTTTTTTATTCAATAATTGTGGATAAACTTTCACAGGGTGGGGAGACAGCATAAGTTTTAAAGCTGAAAAAGTTTAAACTGATTATTATTTTCTTTTAATGGTATCTATTAACAATTTCTTGTTAAAACTTGCTTGCATATAGTAGTTGTTTACTTAAAGATCTCTTTGGCCTTTACCATAATAAAAAGTTGAAATGACCCCTTTCTTATAATATTATAACAAATATATTTATTCAAAATAACAAATAAGTGGTAAAATAATTGTCCTTGTTGCTGAGTGATGTAATTAGAAACCGAGTTGTCCCCATCAAACCTTTTTTTTGAGAATGAAAATTAATTTTAAATTAATATATAGGGTAAATTTATTTAAAATTGATAATTGCAATCGGCGTTTCAAAATTTGAATTGAAAGTACTAATACTATCGAAAAAAAGTTTGCCATGACAGCTCCTTATTGGCTATTGAGTGTGTGTCATGATGATGTGGCAATCAGAGGCTGTGAGCAGAAAAGTGAGGTTAGATTAATAAATAGAAAGGAATATTCTGGTTATCGTATTGTATAATTTATAAATTTATTTCTCCAAGATGCCAAAAGAGTTATTAACAAGAAATTATACTTAAAATTTGAAATAGATAATTTATCAGGAATTCGGAAATGCTTTCAGTCAAATAAAGAAAAATTATTGTTTATTCATTATAATATTTTTGCCCTCTGTTCCTTAGAGAAGGAGAAGTAGCTTCATGTTTTAAGAATCCCATAAAATTTATTTAAATTATATTGGCTACCAATTAATTTAAATAAATATGGAGGGATCCCTGACATCGTTTATAATAAATAATTATTTAAAATTCATATGCCATCAACTAGCGAAGACTATATATTAATATATTTTTCCTTTGCTAAAATATTTTTCTTTCAAAAATGTTTATCCCCTAAAACCTTTCTTTAATCAGACTAGAGGCTCTGAATTTTTCATTAGAATCTCCCCTCTTTTTTTTAAAGACCCTTATGCCTTATAAGATTTTGGAGTTTAGAGGAAACGAAAATCTCCAAAAGTACGATATACTTTTTAGAAGTATAAAATCTTAATAAATTTTGAGATTCATTTTAATATCATATTATCTCTTTAACAGTGATAACAATAATTTTTTAATTAGATAATAAACAGGTGATAATGAAATTAATGCTTATATGGTCAGCAATGTTTTAATTAGATTTATGCCCTGTGTTAATTTATTGACTATAATCTATTGGTGTTATTTTATTGTAATAAATTGCACGCTAGAACGCATTAGTTGTCCCGTTGCTCGGACTCATTTATTCATTTACCCCCCTCTCTATCCCTCCCGCAATATCTTCCCCTCCCAACTAAAACCAAAGTTCACCAGAGCTGTAAAATATTTAATCAGATCATTAATTATGCATCAGTAGAGAGAACTTCCCTAACCTAGTTTATTAAAAAAAAGAAAAAGCTTTTATGCTCAAGTACCAATAAAATTCATATCATAATTATATGACATAAACATAAGTATTTTTTTTTCCATCTCTCTCTTTGAAACCATCAAAAGATACTTATATTTCTATTTTGTACTAAACAACCCATATTTTCACTCGTGGTTCGTTTGTTTATCATCTATCTTTTAAAATTTGCATAGAATACTTTCTACCTTGGAAAATGATTATTTTTTTATTTTTATAATATAGCTAGTTGGTTGTCATCTCGGACATTAAATTTGAAAGTTTCGACAGTAAAATTTTATTTATAAAATTTGATGTTCAGTTGAAAAAAAAAAAAAGGCAGTTTATTATATGATTTTCTTTATAATATAAATTTTCAAAGATATTTATATAAATTCGCCAACTTTCTCATTTTTATTTTAATTAAATAGTTGAAATAGTTTCTTATCAACAAAATAAAGAGAACTTTTTTTTTTTTTAAATTAGTTAATTTAAAATTAAAATTTATTATTAATATATAAAAAAAAAACCTAAATGAATGTTTAAAATATTTTGAATAACTGACTTTTTTTTTTAATTTTTTAATTTTTAAATAAAAAAAAATTCTGTTTATTTTGATGAGAAGGATATAAATATTATAAATTCAGGTATTTAATTAAAATAAAAATTCATTCTCATTCATGATTCTATTTTATATCAGACTTTCAAATGTTATAAAAATTTTGTCCAGCACAGTATTTTTAATATATAAAAATGTAAATTTCAGTTTTCCTTATAAATTTAGTGAGAATTGACAACATATTAATAGCTAGGACTTTTTATAATCATTAATAATTTCTTGAATCATCTTCAATCAAATAACATTTTAGGATATTAAGAAAAAAATTCACTATTATCAGGGAATTTTCAGAATCTGAGAAATGTTTATCCCAGTCTAAAAAAAGCCAGCAATAATTTTCCTCCTTAAAGTATAATACTACAAGAAGAGATTATACCGCGCTGGATACTGGTCCAGCTAGATCTTTTAGATGGCTCCGTCCACCACTATTTCCTTATTGCACCTCGTTTCTCTAGTATTTCAAAATTAACCCAATAATGGAGAAAAAATATGAGATCTCTAAGTATCTGCGCAAACATCAAGAGAGGAATTCTGCTCCGTTGCCCATCAAAAGCACACACAAATGCGGCTGATTCTTACGATTATTCGACCCCTTTTTAGGATTTTACACACATTTCTATTTTATTATATTTTTCATAGGAATTTGCAAAATATGAAAAAATGTAAACCAGTTAATTAATTAACTTGTGATTGATATAAAAAATAATTATTGATATTTATTAATAATATCAAAAATAAATTTTATTGTAATGATTTAGTAGGAAAAAATTAGTTCAAAATATAAAATTTATTTGATTTTAATAAATCTTAAAGACTTAATCATTTCCATATTCACTTTTTAATTAAAACTATAAGAGAACCTAAGTTAAAAAAAAAAACAACCGTTAAAAAAATTATGAAGAATTAATTAGTTTTTTAATTGATCTTTTTTTTTTTTTTAGAAAATACTTTTTAAAAGTTGGAAAATAATTTCCCTCGAGTGACATACCTGGGCCTGTTCATTTGCAATTAAGATTCGCGCCCCTTGTGTGCGTGACTAGCAACTTCACGAGTCATTCTACTCCTTCTTCTTGCACACTTAATTCGAGAATCAATTACATTTAAAAACCGAACCCGCCGAGGAGGAGTAACAACAATTTTATACAAAGTGTTTGTAACAAGTGGTCAATCATAGGGCTCTACGCAACAAGTCGGTTAGGGCCTTAGCTCGCTCAATTATTTTATCTTGATATATTTCTTTATTATTCTAAAAAATATTCCAAAAAAATTTATATTAATTGTTTATATTATCGTGTATAAAAGTAACTAGAATCGGTGACACAATTTGCAATAGTAGGGCATGAAAAAGAGGTTATTGCTATCTTAAAATAATGTAGGAATATATTACGTCAGTCACGAAAGTGTAAAGTGTTTCCCCTTGAGTTGTTTTATATGTTCAAAAGTTATAATAAATTCCCAAAAATAGCTATATCAATAGAAAAAATAGATAATAAAAATGACTGAGAAATAGTTATTGTTTAAAAATAAATGATGTGTTTAAAGTTTAAATAACTTCAGAAATAAATAAAATGAAAAATTATAGATGCCAGTTTGGCGATTTCTTGGTTGTCGGCAAAGAAAAGGCTACCCTTGTAATGTTAAGGGGTAGAGGAATTCAATGTGAGGCTGCTGTGGGAAAATGGGCTTTATATCCTGATTAATTGCTAATAAATTCAAAAATAAACATCTTCAGAATTGATTTTTTATCAATATTTAGTTAAGAATATGTTCCATGAAATTTTTTTAAAATCTTCTTCAGCATTTAAGATCATTTAGACTCCGTCCTTTTTATTATGAAATTATGAAAGCTTGGAGAAATTTGAAAATGTCTTAATACAAAAATAAATCCAAGTGGGAGAAGATTGAAACATATTAAAGGATACTGTCACAACATCTACAATAATAATTAACGTTCTTCATATGGTGATTAAAAGAAGGCCCGGCGCACGGACTGACTGATCGCAATCTTCAAGACTACCTGTTCAAATCTATTTTGGTTTTGGTCATCGGATGCGATCGATAATTGTAATTTATTTTTTAAATTTAATTTCATTGCGCCATATACCTATTTATTTACCTGAGTGCTCAGACACAACTAAAACTCCTTAGGTCGTAAAATATTTATAAGTGTGCAACTGAAGAGAAGTCAACTGAAAAAGACATTATCATATACTCTATTTGTGAATCACTTTTTCTTGTATTTTCATGAGTTGTTTGAAAACAATTTTTTTACTCAATTTCTTGATGTTTTTTACTTGCATTGAAAAACATCCTTGAGCTTATAATAATAAGCAACCTTGGAATTTCTTTTATACGTTAATGAGTTTTTCTTTCCATAAAAAAAAACGATAATGATATCCTCTGGGATTTTAACCCACACCCAATTGTACGCGTAGGTATTATTCTGTTGAATTACCTGCAGGTATCATAAAACCGAATAAATGGAATAATTAAAGAAAAATTTTTTAGGATTTAAGAATGATAAGAAATTGTTTTCCAAAAAGTTATTTATGATATTTCATACCATGGTTTGCAGAAATTAGTTCATTTAAGCTGATTTTTGGAGAGAAAAAAAAAACTGTTATTTTCTCTTTATTATGAAATTATCAACACCTAGAAATTAGTTCATATTTATTTACCGAAAGGTAAGCAACCCAAATAGCACACTATTTTCGAATAAGCTTCTCTGATGAGTATCAGGCATGTTCATCTGTTAGATTTAATGTGTGAGTCGCTTTAGAGGATCAGTGGAGCAATTAATCGAAAAAGCATTAGTGAGTTGACGAATTGGGCTGCCTATCTTCCAGCAACCTGATCATGTTTATACCTGGCACTTAAAATTAGGTTCAATTTATTTTATTATTCATTTTATTGGTTATTTACTCAGACCTTCGGGCCAGAAGCACGCCATACTTCCCAGATCTCATATATAGTCTTTATTACTTTTTTTAAAATTAAAATAGGTTATCAGCAGTATTTTAGATTTAAATATTTTAAGGCTTATAGGCCTATAATTATAAATGTAAATGCGATGGAAATCCAAAATAATTTATATCCTAATTTTCATCGAACGCAAACGTAATCATGTATTTTTAATAGTACGAATATTATGTATAAAATAATGTGAATAATTTGTGTTCTCCACATTTATGGCATTAATTTCTCAACAGGTTGCTTTCTACATTGTCTCTATGTAATATGCAAATCAATTTTCCTTAAACACGTGCTGATAAGTTCTACTAACAGTAACAGGTTAATCAATAATCAACTACTTTTATTTATTACAAGTTTTATTAATTTGTTCTAATAATAACTTCCTCGTGGCATTATTATAATTAGAGGGGGGTTAATTGTCTAAAGTCTTCTAATTATTTCTTATGTATATTTAATTAATGTTTGCAATTAATATTTAAATCCAAGAATTTCTTCTCCCGCGCTGGGAGGTAAGCATAATTAATTAAAAAATTCAAATGACAAGTGGATTGGGTTTACTTAAAGAGAAAAAGGAAAGACTGTCATAAAAAAAGAAATGGCAGTCTTTTCAGCAAATCATGGTCAACAATCCAAAAACTCTCAAAGTGTTAAAGTCCTATTCCTTAAATAATAAAATTAATTAATATTTGAATTATTTAGAATGACTAAAAAAAAATTATTTTATTGTCTAATCTAAATTCCTTGCACTTTGGAGTAGAGACAAGATTCGAGTCAGTGGTCCGCTTTCTGTTTTGAGTGAAAATTTTAAACCATAACTCACGATTTTTTCATTTCCTTCGACCTTTGTTCACCTAAGAAAAGTTCATTTTTAAAACTTCATTGGTATTTTAATCACAAAATAATTCATAGAGAAAAATTATTTTTAGTAAGCAAGAGAGAAAGTAATCAAGTTTTTTCAATTGATATTTTTTAAATAATCATTGCTTTCTTGAATTTTTCCTTTCTTTTTAATTCGCTTATAAATTTTCCAATTACATCAAATTCAACAGGTGGCTTCTTATTAAGAAAAAAAAAAAAACTTTTTTTAATGATCATTTTACTATTAAAAAAAGAATAAATTATTTAAAAATGTTTAATTATTACGATAATTAACATATTTTACTTAAATATATTAACATATAATTTTGCATGTTTATATGCTAATAAATTTGTTATTTATTGGGTTACTAAAAAGATATTTTTTATAATTCTTTTACCATGCATATTGTATATATATATAATTATTGATAAATATATTATTAATGGAATATGGCCGTTTAGAAATTATTATTATAAAATATTGTTCATGAGAGAGTAGGAGCTTGTCTACTGACTTTTTGCTCGGATAGTCCGTGATCGAACCAAATTTTCCATTAAAAAATATTTAATGAAGAAAATCTTTAAGTGTGAATTTGGATTAGAACATATGAGATATTAGGCGAGGAAGACTGAGTTGCTCTGGTGCAATTTCGTTGAGGAAGGATTCTCTTGATGAGCGCTGAAAACGAAAGACAATGTCCCCCTTAATATGGATGAAACGGTTACCAGTGCAAAGAGTGGTACGGCGAGTTAGCTAGATTGAAATAAATTAGATATACTAGAGGAGTTGGAAAAATAACTACTGCTCCTGCCAACTTGGGCGACTGTTCAATTGCCTTTTTTTATTGTTATAAATTTCATTCAATTTTAGTTTTCATGTGTCTCTGCTGCACCTTATGGAAATAAAAAGAAAAGGGACAAGCCGTGCGAATAGAATTATTAAAATTTAATTTCTAGGTCAGAGATATAATATTTACCTGAGAAAGAATTGTTTAACGATGATAGTAATATTTTTTTATTATTATTTTATTACTTGGGAATGTCACTTGCTCTCTATGAATGACTCATATTTAGACGTCAAAAGAATCTTTTAATTATGCCCAGAGTCCATAAAACAATAAAAAGAAAATAAATTACTCGTTTTTGATAGTAAATTCTAAAATATTTATAAATATTTAAATTTTATAATATAAAAGTGGCATACCTTTGGAGGAACCTGAGAGGCATAATTAAGCCCTCTTTTAAGGAAGGGTTAACATCAAAAGCGCATAAAAATGTTGAGTGTTGAAAAAAAAATTTTTTTCGACACTTTAAGGAAATATGGTTACTTGAAATGTTCTGATAAAAAGAATAATCAAAAAATTTGATAAATTTCATCATTTTTTTTTTTTTTTTATCCTTTTTGAAAGAATATACTTATTGTATTTACTAATATATTTATTTTTATAAATATATATTCCCTTGATTATCTAAAATAATAACTTCATTCACCTTAAGAATTCCATAAATAAATATTTTATATTTAATAGAGATGTTTAGGCTTTGGGTTTACTGGAGGATGAGATTTAGATGGGTCTGGACTATTGACACCTGAACAAAAGAGCAAAAAATATGATTTTATACAAAAATTTCCTAGAGCACCGGGACAAAAGTCGAAGTGGTACTTCGTATAAAGTTCAAATATGAGATATTTTGATTTTGCATATTTGAATTTCAAATGAATGCTTTTGCCTCGGAGTTATAGAAAAGTCTTGAGTCATTTTATATTCTTTTAGATCAAATAATAAATAATTAAAAATTAAAAAATTAAAAAACGAAAAATTGTATTAAATAACATTTATTTTTATCATTTTTTATTGGGTTTCTCTATTCTATTCTATATATCAATATGTATGTTTATATATATATATATATGTATCTAAATTTTTTCTCTAAAACGGACTTTGATGAAATTTACTAATTCGGGTTCGAGGAATAGATTGCGCTTTGGCAAAATATTTTCAGGGCGGTCTATTTGGTAGAGTCTATTTATAAAGAGTGACAATATCCTTAGGTCATGTCTAATTGCAAAGGCCCTAGCTTTGAAAGCTCTCTATTATTTATTCTTGTCCATAAAAAAAATCCCGAGCGATGTTCGGACCTCAGATTATTATTATCCACATTGTTTTCTTGACAGCTAAAAACTAAAAAATCAATTAAAACACTTTAGCCAACAACATATTTTGATTTTCTATATTTTTTTATAGAGTAAGAAAAAAATATGATATTATTTTAATCCATTTCTTTTTCTTTTATTTCAGGTAAGCCATTCATTTTTCTTCACATTATTATCTACATTCTTAATGTAAGTTTTTTAAATTTATTATACTAATTTTAAACATAATCTTTCTGGAAAATTAAGAACTGGGTTTGAACCCCAGAAAATCGATTTTCAGCCTTAATAAACCGAATCCTCCCTCCATTCCCTCCTACTATATATATATATAAAACATATAATATATTTTATTTAATTTGATCTTTTTTTTTTTTTAATTAATCCCTCTTTTGATCTTTTTCTTATTGGAAATTTTTGGTTGAGTGCAAGTTGTGTGGGTGAGGGTGGTTGGGATGATTTCGCCTCTATTGACACACACCCGCATCTAGGGCCCTAAACACCCCCTCCCTTTCATTTCAAACCAGCAGATTTTTTTTCTTTCTTCCACTATCTT
>JAAAKE020153114.1:0-12542 GCA_010014785.2 Anisolabis maritima
CCCAAACAATTTTGAGGGGTTTAGGGTTAATAAATTTTAAAGATCATATTATAAATAATTGATTTAGAAATTTTAATCAAAATCGTTAGGGCGAATTTTGAGTAAATCGTAAATAACTAAAAAAAAAATTACATCAGTAAAGATCTAGGCCGATTTTATTCAAAAACTGGCCTCGTTTTTTCTTCTTTGAGAAATCTTGTTCACACACATTTCACAGACCATTTTTGGAAGATCTATTATTTTTAGATTTAGAGGACCTCAAAAAGTGTATTTCCGTTGAAATTTCGACATCAATTTTTTTTGAGATCGCAATACTTTCTCACTATATATTTCATTCATTTAGAGATAAGAAATTAGAAAGTAAAAAAAGCAATGTGAAATTTGCTTTAGGGGCTTAAAATATTACTTACAAAGAAAATTTTGCCGACAGTTAAGAACTTTGAGTTTTGTAGGAAAGAAAAAAGAATCCTAGCTTGTTTTTTTTTCCCTAGTCATAGATTTATAGTTCAATCCTTAAAAAAAAGCACATAGGTAATGAGTAACATACCTGAACTAAGAATTCAAGAATAAATTTTTTTTCTTTATATCGATGCGCATTATTTCCCAGGGAGTTGAGTATATTGACAATTAATGGCGTTTTTAATAATAAATAGCTAATGGACACAAAATGATTGAATGCCATGCAAAGCAGAGAAATGAATTCTAACATCTGGAAAATAATAAAGTATAAAAAATTAAATTGACTAGAGAGCAATTCCGTAATAACCTCCATGTTCGTTTGTTTAAGAAACAAAAATTACAAGTTTTTAAAATTGAGAAATGTAAGAAGAGTAGAAAATTTTAATATAAAGTTAAGGATATTTTTTATTTCATTCAAATAAGAACAATTGTTTAAAACAATAAGTAAGACCTATTCATTTGAATTAGATATTAGTATTCAATATATTGATTGATTAAAGGAATAAGAAGGCGATTGCACCAAAAAGAAGCCCTAATGAACTTCATTCACTTATTGCCTATTTGTGATTAGGCTCAAAGTTATCATGCAACAATGTATAGTTTTCTTTTATAGTGAGTCTCGGGTTGGGAGTGGAACCCAGGATCTCCAGCCTATCCGGGGCATCGGTATGCTTCCTTTGCACCAAATCATCGGATGCTCGACCTGTTTACAGCAAGTAAGAGCTGGTCAAGATATCGGTTTGGTTAAAAAAGCGGCAGATAAGTGGAAAATTTGTAATTAAGAATTTTCACGAGGAGCTAACTTTATCATACCATCTAGATAAATATCGGGGAATGTGGTGTGATGCAAAGCTAAAATATACTCACGTAATAATTTTAAATAATTTTTTTTTATTATATATCTAAGGGAAATAAAATGATGTTTATTTGAAGCAGGCCAGAGCTGACGTTTCTCTGAGAAGACTGAAACTCTGGTTTGCTTCATATAAAGAAATACAGGCAGGAGAAGTGTCAATCTTAGCTCGGGTAATTTGTGATTGCCAATCAACCAATGTGAATCCCTGAGAGGAAAAGTATTAATATTTTATCCGGGTGAATATTATTAGATACCTTCGTTCTCTTTGACCAAATTTTCAGAATCTTTTTTTTTTTCTTTTTTATTAAATAAAACAAGACTAAATTAACTGGGCGCTAAGATGTGCGTTTCAAACCGTGACAGTTAGGAACAAAAACTGTTAATAAAAAAAAAAAAAAATAGAAATTATTAAAAATTTAAATGATTGAATATTTATGATTCTTTACAAATATTATCAGAATTTCACGCTTAATGATCAGGAACCGATTAGCTGGGCGGATTAAATCATGAGTTGATTCAGCTTCAACTGGAAAAAAAATGAAACCCTATCACTGAAGAAGAAATTGTAAACCCATCCGATTAAAACTCCCTCCCTTATAACGCATAGGTCTAAAAAAAATGTGATATCAAATTAAGTCTTTAAAATAAAAAATTAATAGAAGCCATTACCAAAAAAACCGTTTTTTCTTCAATAATATATATTGTATAAAGCCAAAAGCAATGCTCGCAACAGATGATCAGATACAATAATAGCGAATAGATTGCCCATCCTAAATTGAGCACGTACTCCGGCTCTCCTTGCAAATTCTCTCGTATTGAAAAAGGAGTTAAACCTGTCACTTGGCAAAAAGACAAAGAGAGTCTCAAGTAATGAGCAATCTTCCTAGCCATCTTGTTTAATTTTTATTTGTTTCGTTGCAACTCAAACAACACAAAACGAATCGATTGATTTTCAATTAAGATATTACCATCCCAATAAGTGAATGAGACTATCCTTTTGCTTTGTATTAATGCAATTTAATTAACTAAATAAAGAAACTATTAATCGCTTTTTATTAATAGACCTGCTCTACATGTAAAATATTAATTATTAAGCGAAAAAATACTCATAAAGAAAAAGGAGAGGTGGTGTAGACAGGAGAAGGGCGCCTCACTCCTACTTTAAATTAAGCACCACACGGTAATTGGCCACTAAGACCGAATACATTTTCACTTTGGTTGCTATTTGTATGTGCTGGCAACTCATTCTGAGTTCTTCTTCAAGTAATAGAAATCACAAACATTTAGAGATCTACAATCAGAAGTGAAGTGAGAACCAAGATGGCTGATGTTTCGGAACCTAAACCCCATCCTTAGGATCTTAAATTTAACCATTATATACACGATTATAGATTGAAAGAGAGAGCTTTTACTTATAAGGTTTTTATAAATTTCTTTTGCCTCCTTCAATTGTTGTAACATATGATATATGTATATTTTACAATATAACTCATTGGATAACTGAAAACTCGAGCTCTGTGCTATGAATGCTCAATGACCTTGCATTACGTCGCATGAAGTCATTCGGAATGTTTTTAAGTAGGAGAAAAATAAAATTAAAAGACTAGAAAAACTTGAAAATATGTGACGTCTAGTTCCCCAAACGTCACAAAATTGTAATTAAATATTCTGAGTTGCAAGTAGTCTTTTTTTTTTTTCAATTTTTTCAAACCAAAGGTGGTCAAAATAAATAGAATTTTGTATATGGATATATTTTTTTTTAAAGTCTTTTTCAGCATATAAGGGCATTTAGACTCCGCCCATATTTATTTAAACTTGGTAGCCAATTTAAATAAATTTCGTCGCTTGGGGCGGGAAACGATCCTCTGACCTTTGGATCAAAAAGCAAGAGTCAAGTGTCAGGGTTTGTATGTGTTATATATTATTTCACAAATATTAATAGTTAAAGTAGTTCATATTTGAAATTCAGGTGTTTCCAAAAGTTGATATAGTCTTTAGTTTTTGATAAAGAGCTTAAATATAAATTTATATCTAAAAATATTCAGGTATTTAGAACTTAGATTGTTGTTTAATGCATGATTTCCCCTGAAGAAGACCGATATGTTGTCAATGTATATTTATTAATTTTTGTGAACACTCTCTAATTCCTAGTAATTCTCAAATGGTCCTTAACCAGATCAAAAGCAAGCTGGCTTTCTGAGAAAAGTGCGCCTATTATAAAAATAGGTCAAAAGAGGAAAACAAGCAGAAGAAAGAGTGGGGAGGAATTTACGCTCCACGCAGGATGTGTTTGGCTTTTTTATCTCTTCACCATTCGTAGTATATTTAATTTATTTATTATTAAATCTATTTCATTGAGAAAAACCTTCTGACGTCAAATAATTTATTATTTGGAATCAGTTCATTATTTTATTAAGGAGAATAAAAAAAAGGTCAATACAAAACGTATATAATTGAAAATTTATTAATATTTTCGTTTTGCTCTCCCCTTGGAATTTTGTGATTTGTTCCTCTTTTGGAAATAAATTCTCAAGGGCTCGTTCTGTAAATATATTGTATTTATATAAAATTTAAAAGGTTTAGAAAGAAAAAGGGAGGGGAGATTCCGTAACAAATGAGGTGATGGCTGGGCTGGATTTCCCCGGTCGGCTTCGCTCTTGGCACTCTTTCCTTTCGACACCTCGACACCTCTGCATCATTCTTTTAATTTACGTTTGAACCCCATTTCTGCCAAACTTTTTTTTTTTTTTTTTTTATTTATATTAAAACAATAAAACCTCAACCCTTCAAAAATTATATATTTTTGATGTTTTTCCTCGTATATGGACAGTAAAATTGAATATTTGATAAGTACAGTCTTGGCCAAAATGATAAAGTAAATGCCAAAGGCCACTAATGAAGTGAAAGAAAGAATAAGTACAGTCTCGTTACTCCGTTGTAGCCCTAAAACGAAGAGATAGTAAAATGTCTTAAAAACTACTAATAAGTCAAATTCTTATTATCAATTGATTATGACCAAATGTCATCATTAAAATTTTTAGATTTTTAATCATATAAAGAAAAAGAGAGCATTAGAAATTTTATAATAGAAGTTTATATTATTCATATCTTTTTCAGAAATTTTATAGAATTTCCCTTTGAACTTTTTTTTAGACTCGGGGGATTTGTTGAAGTCTCGTGTTTAAAAAACATGGATCTTTGACTTTCTTAGAGATAACCAACCCTTCGGATATTAGAAAATATTAAGAAAAATATAATAGTTACTAGGAAATATGTTGAAAGATCTTTTTTTTTACGCAGAGCATGTATCTTATTTATCTTTTCAACTTATCATTTAAGAGAACATTTAGAATTTTATGATCATTTAAGTATTTAAAGGATATTAAGTATCAAGAATCATCATTTAAACTATTTAAAATTTTTTCCTTCAATTTCCTTCTCTTGCAAATTTTGCAAACTTTAAGTGTCTTACCAAAGTATTTTTAGAGAAAAATTAAAACAAATGGAATGTGATTTTGTCAATTTTACCATTTACCGCCCACTTTGCCCACTGGCTACCTGTGGCTGCATAGTCACCCAATTCAAATGTCAGCTGTTATAGTGAAAATAATCCAGCATATAACAAGTATTTGCGTGATAGCTTCCAAGGATTAGAGATAAATATATTTTATAAACAACTAAAAGTCTAAATTTAAAAAAATATCCTTCCGCTGGGCAGTCAGAAATTTTTGCCAGTCAGCAGAGAAATGAGTATTTTTTGAAAATTTTTTTATTTATATTATCTTGGAGGTTCAATGGTTTATCAGAGTTGCTCAAACTAAGTTAAACTCCAAGTAAGTAAGTAGCCAGCGTTCAGATTGTTCTTTTTCAATTTATTTATTTTTAAATGAAAATGTTTTCTTTATTTTTTTTTTTTACCTTATCGATCCGCAAAAAATGGGGGGGTCTGCGAATGAAAAGGTTGAGAACTTCTACTCTTAACTATTAAAAAATTAAAAGTGTAAAATCATTGAAAATTCGTGATATAAGAATATAATTCTTCACATGAATAAGATATACGAGTATTTAATCGATTTATTTATTTATTTATTTATTTATTTATCTGTTTATAATTCACCTTGGAAGAATTCTTGGAATTAGAGGCGCTGTTTGTTATTTCATACGTGAACGGGGATTTTCGAAATGAAATGCAATCTCCTCTTTTTCTAGAAAATGAGACTCGTAATTGGAGAAATTGAGACAAAATATAAGCCCAAGTTACAGTCACAAACACATGCACAAAATAAATAAAATAAATACAATTGTATGACCACTACATAAGCACCCAATTCAATTAGATCTTAAAATAAGTCTCAAGAATGCACAAGACAATCATCCTCTAATATTTATAAGAAACAACCGAGCTAGAAAATCAAAATATCTACAACAAATAAATAATATAAAATGTTATTTGAGAATGAAAATAAATGTTTAACAGTTAATCAATAAAAAATGATTTTATTTAGACATTTTTTGCACAATGTTACGGTACAAATGTGCCTCTTTTAAGTCTCTCGAACATTAATCTTTTTTGGGTAAATGTCACCGTTCGAAGAGAGCACAAGTTGTATCGAATTGTATGTATTGACTACCCATTTATTTCCTATCCAAATTATAAAATATCCTCTTCATCATTTTTAAAACCTTTGCACTTTGCACCACCTTTAAAATCTCTGTACTGTTTAATGTCCTCTAATTTTGAGGATCAAACTTTTCTATACAACCCTCTGACTGTTATGGGGAAATATCAAGTTTTACTTGAAAATTTGTTCTGTACATCTAATAATTAATAAAATATTCAAGAAAAACAAAACTCTTCATCAAGTTGTCTTGTGGTTTCATATAAATCAAAAGTTGATATATTAAATAGAAAAATCTTAATTAATTCAATGTTCCAGTGAGGTTCAAACCCAGGCCGTGCTGTAGAGACCTTTGTTATCATACATCAAAATCTCGCAATGTCTATTATTCTAATTCCAAAGGATACATGCCAACCAATCAGATGCGACCACAAAAATCATAAATATTAATTAAATGGAAATTATTCCCCATTAATTTTGAATTTAAAATAAAATAATAAATAAATATAATTTATATGAATTTTCTAATAAATTTATGATTTTTAGTTTCCCAATCTCTTGGAAAAAACCAGCACCTCAGAGCCAAAGTCGACACAATATGTCGATCCTGCAGGACAAAGGCAAGGAGAGAAGAAAGAAAAGCAGGAAAGTTTCCCAACTTAGCGATTAAATTGTAAATTTGTTTTCTAAAATCTATTAAACTTTGAAAATTGACTACATGTAAATTTTTATAACATTCATTAGGTTTTGTTTAAACGCTTTGTCTATGAAAAAAAACGAATTTATGATACGAGCCAAATTTATTTAATAAAAACATAACAAAAAAAAAAATATAATCGATCAGCAATTTAAGAAAAAACAAACATAGGCTTTTTCATCTTATCTCATTATTTCCCCTCGTTTCGTCGGTGCACGAAATTAACGAGAAAAAAGTGGACATGCATGTGTCACCCATAATTCAAGTCGTGAGGTACAAAGCTTATTTTTTGATATGCCGAGATATCATTGATCAGACAGATTAGGATCCCCAAAGAATTGGGTACGGCACGAATCTAGATACTAATCTGATACTAAAGATTTGATTGCGAGAGGATCGATCCTTGTCAGAGAACAGTACCTTTTTAAGAAGAGAAGTAGTGAATCTGTCAATTATTTTTAATATCAAAAAAATTATATATTTTGTCAAAAAAACAAAGTTATTAACCAAGTAGTTTAAGGAATAGTTGTTGTCTGAAATTTTATAATGTGAAATTGAATTTTAATATTCTCTAAGCATGTTTTTTTAAAAATGAGCTAAAAGACAATTTGTAAGCAAAAAAGGAGAAATAATATCATTTTTCTCATAAAAAATGCGACTGCATTTTCTTTTCATTTTCAAATGATTTAAACAAATATGGTTGATCAAGAGTTATTGTAATTAAGAATTATTTAGGTCCCACTCCATGACCGAGAGACTAGCCATTGCAAATAGTGACAAACTCAAAAGTCAGAGATGTGAGTTTGGATCCCAGGCATTTGGAAATTTCATCTATATCTATATTGGATGTTATAAATAAATAAGCCTGGATAATATGTATCGTATATAATATTAAAATTGTTTAAATTTTACCTGATCTCGAGTGTTGCAAAGGCTAAAAAAATCTCATTCAGACTTATAAAACCGTCGAACATCGAAAATGTTGCAAAAGAGAGCTCAGTATATATTTTTACTACCCTAAAAGAGTCAACATGTTTCAAATTCTTAACCTTTTACTATTATATTTTAATGACTTGCGGAAACAATAGGTGTAGGGTCCGCCGCGTGGATTGGCCCTTAGGTAAAAGGGGTCCCGTTTGAAGCAAGTGCTAATATTTATTTTATTTTCCTTTCTGTTATTTATTTTTCAGGGGGTCCTCAGCCTATTAGTTATACTATTGACTCGTGATAATAGATCAGGACATCGGGATTACACTGCTGCCTGCTCTCAGGACCCTGGTTCGATCATATAAATCTCTTATAAGTTTATCAATTAGATATTGATAAGCGAATTGCAACGCGATTTTTATTAATCGAAATATTTAGTTTGTTTTGATCAATTAAAAGTGTTTTATTAAGACCTCAACAAAATTATGTCTTTATCAAGTTTCTGAGTATAAAATATTGATTTCTAGAGACGAGAAAATTTGAGACTACGACCATGACATTCTCGTTTACTCTCTTCTTAAAAAATTTTCAAACAAGAAGAAATTTTCTGGTTTTTTTTTTTTTTTTGAAAAGAGAAATAGAACTGCTATGCGACTTGTCTCTAAGAAACAATAGTTCAAATTTATTTGATGATGCAGAGCAGTGCCGAACGGTGAATCAATATAAAATATTACACACCCCTTCATTAGCAGCTAGCCATGGCCCATTAGCTGTTATAAATGAAAATTTTGTTACTATTTATTTTCTAAATCTATTATTATATATTATTATATTTATAAAATAAAATTATTCCCCCTCCCCCCATGACCGAGAGGTTAAAGATATTGACATTGTTAATATGGCTAATCTTAAAAGCCAAGGGATCCCAGCCAACCCGACGAAAATTTATTTAAATCAAATGGATACCATTTGATATAAATAAATATGCTTGGATAATATGTATCGTCATTAAAATTAATTTGTAATTGTTTAATTGGCATTGATGTCAAAAAAAAAATATAAAATTATTTCTTTGCAGTCTTGCAAATTTTATATAATGTATTTTTTTTTTGCGCACCGGGAAACTCTCTGCCATCTATCTCCTCTCCGTATACCACAAAATATATATATCAGCTGAATATACCTGATGAAGATATAATTTTTTATCAAAATGTAGTCTCACCAGGTAAACATAATCACTTAAAAAAAACTCAAATGCTGGACCTTTTCGTCTCATGACGGCCATATTATTCTTTTTCTTCAAATGTAAACAAAGTATTTAATAATAACAATGATTTCATTCACTCTTGGCTTCTCTGAAAATTTACCATCTCATCATAATTTACTAGAGCGAGAGAGAGAGAGAGAAGAAAGAGTCTTATTAAATAGCGAAAATAACATTATTGAGGTTTTTCCATGAAATGATCAACAAACTCCACTATTTTTTCTTATTTATCGAATTAGGATTCAAAGAGTCAGTAGATGTGACCGACCTGCTTAGTCGTCATCATCGTCTCCCCTCCCCTCTCTCTCTCTCTTTCTACCATCATCATCTCTCCTTACATATCTCCTTATACTATATAAAAAGCTGACCGGTCGGGCGACCCGTCAGTCGGTGATAAGAAACCGAGAGTGCAGTCGCAGCATCTTTTCTCTCCTAGCCTCATCTCTCTTCCTAATCTGGTGAGTCTTGTTTTTCTATTTTATTGGACTTGTCAAAATGGAGCAACTATTTATTTTAATTAAATTTAAGGTCAAGTGAATAAGTCAGTAATATTAATTTTTGATATTTTATAAATAGATTTTTCAACTTAATGATAATTTTTTTGATGAGACAAAATATTTTATACAACTTACAATTAAAAAACACCTATAGGAATAAATTATTAATAAACATTTAAACAATAAAGTTTTAGCCAAGAGAGCTTAATAAAAAGATGTTTCGGATGCCAGTGATGTCATTTCTCAAGTTCTATAGTCAAACAGGATTTATTAAAATTATATATATATATAATATTACATTAATTAAATATTTTTTTGACAGTATTACAGTTGCTAGTTAAAAATTGTTAAAAGACACAAATATCTTATGGAGAAAATATGTGTCGAGTTGTCAATATAATTTATAAGAGAGAAATATTGTATAATTTTTCATGTAAGGATAACTTACTTCTATCTAGCGCTCGCAAGCTGGACCCAGAGAGGCTTGTTTTGAAAAAGATGGTGGTTTTCAAAAAAATGCCCCAAGAACCTAACGTATGCATATCCGCTGCGAAAGAGGATAATCCGGGAGACATCAAAACAGTAAAAACAATAATCTCGAACTCACTAAATATTCTGTAATATATTTTTAAAATTATTAAACTGCATCTCCTTGTTGTATGTTGTTTTCAACTTGGTACATAAAATCTTCGACAATTATTAATAATTTCATGATGACTATTCAGGTAATTCCTGAGGAGGAACCACTTGATGATTAATGGCCAGAGAAGATATGAATGTATAATAAGGATGGGCAAAAGAAAATTAAAAAAATATATATAATTCTACTCTTCTTTTTCCCGCATAAGAAGTAATTAATAGTTGCGACCAAGAGAGGGTACAAATTGGAAAGATGGAGAAAGGATGCATATAAGGAAGAGTAGAAATGACAGCCTTAATTTCGATAATTTATAAACGCCCTTCGCCTATTATTCATAATCACTAATGCATACCTGAACAGCAAGTACATTTAAAAAAGAAGAATAATAAGAAATTAATTCCAAATGAGACATATTTTTGTATTTTGTTTTTTAGACTAGACACATGTTAAGATGACACAGCAAAACCCTCATAAACGGAAATTAATATAATAACGTAAATACACACGAAGTTTAGCTGGTTACAAAAAAGTGTGCTGTGCTATATCGCCTCACACGCGTCATATACGTCTTAATATGTGTCCTTTATATGTTTAGCAGTAACTTTCGTTAAATTTTAAGTCATTGGAAAACTTTCCGATCCATTTAGTCTTTATGATATACAACGTGAATTCCAAAAAAATTATATTCCTCTACCCGGAGATTAAGAACTTAACCGCTGTGGTTTTTCAAAAAAAAAAAGTTGTTTTAATGAAATTAAAAATTTGTTTATAATTTTGTTGTGATTTCTTCTTTGAAAATGAAAAGTTCGTGCTGGTGAATAAATTTGCGTCTTTTATTTATTCTTCTGTTTGTGATATATTGTTGATTCCTCGTAACAGAAACAAAGAGGCGAGTGTGTAATTTCAATCCTCATTTTTCATCTAAAAATAAGAGAGTTTCTATGTATTTCTTTAATGAGAAAAACACAATAGTGTTACATCTAAACAAAATAAATTTGTAATACTGAATCATTGTGGATGCCAATCTGAAAGATAGTAAAAAGGAGACTGATATACTGGAAGTTTTTTGATCTCTCTTTTTCTTTAAAAACCTGAGGGCATAATCCTCTTCTTCTCCTTTATATTAGTCTCCTGACTCTTTACCATCTTCTCATTCTAATTCTAAATTCCTTTTGCCAACCCACAGAGGTCCGAAATTGAGAAAAAGCGGAAAAAATTATTTTTTATTTTTAATAAGTCTAAAATGATATAAAGAACTTGGGGAAATGTAGAAAAAAAAATTGGTCGTAATTTAATCGTTATAGAATAAGACTTCCAAATTCACAAATTTTCTTGTTATTTTTACGCCTATTTAGAGCCCCGTGCAACGAGGAAAGTCATCAAGTGGGAGAAGAGGGAAGGATGGGACTTCCCCCAGCTCGTCTTAAATTGGCAAAAATTACGATGTGTAGCAAAAATTTGAAAATTTGAAAGTTATTGTATTATCCGCATCAGATTTAATTCCACCCATATATACAATAGTAAAAACTTGCTCTTTTCGGGTGGGAGGGGTTCTTCCCTGGATTCTTAACCAACTTTATCTTTTAATAAATTATAAATTGAAAAGAGTGAATATACCAACATACCTAATAATCCTCTAACATTGGTGGAGCTCCATCTGTTTGAAAGCTGCTTAGTGAAAGTTTAATTTCTTTAAAAGATGTAAATGGTCCCAGTCAAATGTTTGATATGTTATTCTAGTATAAAGTATTTTTTCATTTGGCCCACTTACCGGGTTCCCGTTTATTTACCCGAGGTGCTTTCGTGTACGGAGACATAGACCTGTAACCCAGCCGACCTTTGGCCGTACACATCTATCGGCACCCGTGAAGTTACTTTATTTCCTAACACTAACTCCTCCTCTATTCATTTCTAGCTAGCTAACTATTCCTATATCCAATTCCACCCGGTTCCTTTATTCAAACCTATTCTATGGTAGGGAGGATGTCCTAAATTGAGGATCCCAGCAGTTTTTTGAAATAGCAATCTTCAGAAAATTTGACTTTTCCGATTTTAGACCACATTATAACTCTATATTAGGAGTATAATAATTTGAAAAGAAGAATTGGGATATTCTTAATATGGCTTAGAGTTCTTCTAGTAAAAACTGAACAGGCTTTCTTTTATAAATGAGCGAGAAATGTAGTGAAGATTAAAATAAAGCAAGAGCTTCAAATATATTGTCTTTATTTATTTAAGTATTGACACTGTCGATTGAGTCTTCCAGCTTTTATCAGGGCGATTTCTTCTTTCTAAAATATCAAATGTTTTTCCCTTTTTTTAAATTTTATTTTATACTTTTTTTTAACTGCAAAGGCCATTTAGAGTTTTACAATTCACAAATGTATAGTTTTAAACTATTAAATATTAATATCTACCGATCCACACTCTTGTTTCTCCACCCATCCGAGATTCAGCAGTGCTTGACTGCTTAATAACAACGATCTTGTGGCTGTTTTCGCCTTCCCCTTTCATATAATTTAAATATATTGTTGTTGGTGGGTGTAATTAACAATATATTAAGCCCTGTCCCTTGGTGCAGAG
>JAAAKE020153125.1:0-31091 GCA_010014785.2 Anisolabis maritima
TAAATGACTTAGCTATTGAAAATTTAGAGTTCTCAAATTTTTTATTTGTTTTTTAATATATATATATATTAAAAATCAAAAATATATATATATATATATATATTAAAAATCAACTAAAAAATTTGAGAACTCTATAATTTTTCAATAGCTAAGTCATTGAAAATATACATAGCTAAAGATTAAATTAATAAACGGCTGTTCTCCTATATATCAATGATAATCTGAACAAAAACCATTCCAAGATATGAGTCCCTAAGGCTAAAGAAAATGAAAAGTTGAAATTATTCAACTATAATGAGAGTATATATATATATACAGGGTGATTGAAAAGTAACTCCCTATTTTAAAAATCTTATAATTTATTGCTGAATAATTTTGACAAGAAATGAATCCGACAAGAACGCACATAACATGGAGTTTTTTTTAAAATTCGATATGGGCACCAGTATTCGCCTGCAGCTTCTTTTCAATCGCATCATTTCTGATCTTCCGAGGAACTCTTGTGGAATGGAAGAAATAACTTCTCGTATTCCCCCTTCAAAGCCTTTGCTTTCGTAGAGTAGACTTGCTCCTTCAACCAACCCCCAAGAAAAAAGTCGCAAGGTGTTAAATCAGGGCTTCTGGCCGGCCACTCATGCGGACCACGTCGACCCATCCATCCATTTTCCAGGAAAATTCTTGAGCACGGTTCTACACAGTGTAGAACACAGGCCACTTTCCCTTGCTCCTTCTCGCAAAAATTATAAATAGTTTAAAATAGGGAGTTACTTTTCAATCACCCTGTATATAAAGCGCTGAATTATTAACAGCCAATATATATATATATATATAGAAAAAGGTACTGAATATTAGCCTGTCTGCTTTTAAATCTAGCAAACAAAAAATTTCAATTCATAATATCGTCATTTCATAATTTTATTGATGGTGGTTAGAGAGTGGGGAAAGGGTTATTTGAAAAATCTTTATTTTATTTTATATAATCAACCCAGAAACTTTTTTGAAGTTATTCCACTGTTAATATTTTATGCAATATTTAATTTTATTGTTTGTTGAGCTTTTTCGAGCACCTTGAACTCAAGATACAAGTTCCATTTGTTCTTCCTCCTTTGGGCGTTACTCATAGCTATTATTTGCAAAAAATTCTCATCTCTAATTTATTTTTCTAATTCCCTAAAAAAAGGATAATATTAAAAAAAAAAATAAAAAGAAAGTTATAAATAAATATTCTTTAAAAAAATAGTATGCTTACAAAATTTAAATTAAATAAGATTAGGTATTAGAGAGAGTGTTGAATGATGAAAGAAGGGCAACCAACAGCCAAGGCTGAAAGCTTCCTATTTCAACCTTGGATGCTGCTTCCTTCTTCACCAAATGATATTTCATTAACCTACACATTCACTGAAAAAAATGAAAAAAAAAAAAAGAAAAAAAAGTGATTCTTTTATTCGTAAATAGAGTGGGAAGAAAGATCATTTTTATTTTGAAAATGAAAAAGTTTAAATGAATTATTTAGTTTGAATGAAAAAACTTTTTAGAAATGTTTACGAATATTAAAGAGAAAGGATTCGGAGCAAATTAGCTTAGAAACCATTTTTAAAGAATTAGAATTTTTTTGGAATTGCATAAATATAATATGGTTTTATCATTTTGAATAACATTAGGAGTGAAAACTCCCGGGACTAGCAATGAAAAAAAATTTTTTTTTTTTTTATTTCTTTCATTTAGTACGATTTGTCAAGGGCTCTAAAATATCCTTTTGTTCCCCTATCGACATCCTCATTTCACTCCTCTTGGACTCAGCTGTGTAGCGATGAATCCATGTTTAATCCATTATTACGAATCGCCAAAAAACTGATGCCGATTACGCTGAAACAGCTTCAAACCGTTTTGATTCATCGACACGTTGCTGTAAGAAAACGTGGACCCCAAACAAAAGTAGCGTCACTTGACCAAAATGTCATGAAAATTTGCCATGAAGGTGAATACTTTCTAAAATTTGGTATTTGCTAGTGATTTTTCACTGTTTTATATACATGTATAGCACCGCTCCCATTATGATTAGACATACCCTTTAGGAGTACACAAAATTTAAAAAAAGTGCGTAATAGCACAGGGAGTACTGAAACCTTTATATTACACCCAGCTTTTTTTTTTTTTTTATTTTACCCAGTTTTTCCAATTTTCTAAATTTATATTTGATTATTACATTGTATTATTAATATATTATTATTTATTTAATTATCCGGACGATCCCTAATCCCAATTAAGCCGGATAATCGAGTTCCTAGTGAATTAAAAAAAAAATAAAAGGAATTCCATTCTGTTTCAGAGTAACAACAAATTAAAAACTAAAATTGAAATGAATTTTATTAATATTTTGGAACTATTTTATTCAAGTTACTTGTTAGAAAAGATAACGGTTTTTTTTTTGTTAGGGCAACTTTTTAATGGTTCATTTTTAATTTGCTTTATTATCTATTTCAGTTGAGTATAAACTTTTTAATCAAGCTAGATCAGAGAAAAATAACACGCACTCCATTTATATATATATATATATATATAAAATAATTATATACATATACACTTTATTGAAATATTTACTTTTTTTTTTTAAAGATAAAAAGATTAAAAAGTAGAGTTTGTGCTATTTTTTTCTTGCTTACTATATTTTAATCTTTTCGATAATCCTTATAGAAACTACAAACTTTTAAAATGGAATTTTCATAAACATGCTTAAATTATTAGTTAGCAATAGAGCAAAATTTTAAAATTAAAATTAAATTTTGGAAGTGATTTTTGCCTAATTTTTTCGTTTCTATTTCCTAAGATGTTTAATCTACCTAGGCTGTAGTCTGCATAGAACAAATACAAGAAATTTGAAAAGTCTAATTGAAAAAAATTATGATATTTTTATATCTTAAAATTGATAAGCAGACTATGGCCAGCTACAGGAAGAAAGACAAAGAAAAAAGATCAGGATACATAATTTATTTGATCAGGACCGATTTTTCGGACCTAGGTAGACCATCAAGCTCTTAAGATAAATCAATAAAAGTAAAAAATTTTTTCATTTGACATGAAGATGTATCTACTTGGGAGGAGTCAGCAATTTTTATATATTTTTATATATATCTGAACATTACCAAGTAGAACATGTTCAAATATTGCCATGTATATATATACATACAAACATTGATGTCAAGATTTTACACATTCAAATTTTACTCATCTCATTTTTTCAAATAGCATTACAAAATTTAAAAAAGGATTTTGACTGCAAGTCGCCCTTTATAAATAATTTTAGCCAAGAGCCTTATTTGTCCATCCGTCCGTTAGTTATATTGCCAAAATATCTGACAGCACCATATATTCAGAAAGCATTATTTTACATATTTATTTTTTTCTCTGAACACAGCTGTCATTTAACAGCCATAAAAACCCAGAATCAAATGTTCAATATAATTTAAATTTATATTTGAGGTTTGATAAAAAGCCAAATATAATCCGAAACTTTGCCAGATGTTAATTAAATAAATAAAAAAAAATTCCTAGAAATAAAATCTTCAATGACTTATTTTGATTTAATTAAAAAATATGTTTTGGAAAATTATATATTTTTCTTTTAATATCAAATATAATTTAATGACTTTGATTTTAATAAAAGAATTAAACACAAACACCACAATGGGATTAGGATGATTGTCTAAAACGAAAAATCTATGACCATTTGGCGGCCTAAAGGCACATTTTTTATTGAAAATGTGATTTGAAACATTTTATTGAAAATCAATACTTTTTTCAAATGGAATATCATTTTATTCAAAATGAATTCATATTATTTCTTTTTATTTTATGTTGAAATTATAATTTGTATCAAAAAATCAGAGTGAGGGTTTGGAGAATCTTCAATCAAATTATTATTTTTGACCAATGTTTTCGGCTTGAGTCACCTTTCTCAAATATTGAAAATAAGGCAATTTCCTCTGTTAGCTTAGCACCAAACACTTACTTGTCTTTTCCAATCTATGGAAATATTTGTTAGGCGCACAAAGGCAGATTTTTGATTCGAGATTTTCTTTCTAGCTTTTTTTCAAAGTAGAAAACTTAATAACGTTCATTTATTTTTATTTATAGAAAAAAATCGAGGCCTATAAACAGGAACAAGATGTAGGAAAGACACTAAACGCCGATCAACTTGAAGCCGTAAAGAAATACGACGAAGTATTGCATACTCTTGGATTCGTCCAAGTTTTGTCCCAACAATTCAATCATTTGGCCCTGAATCATGCAAAACAGGCGAAGAAAATGGCTCGCCGAGAGGCCGCTGAAAAGGCGCAGCAAGAAATTGCCAAATTCCGGGAAGCTCTCATGGTTCAGGTAATTTTAATATAAACAGCCATTCCAAAATATATTTATTTTATTTTTTAAACATCCATAATATTCATTTTTTCGTTTTAATTCACTGGGCTAATTCTTTTTATATTTAGAATACTCTGAAAGAATTGGTTTCATCTCCGGCTTTGCGAGAAGAAGTAGGATCTGGGACTTCAGGACTTCCACAACTTACAGAAGATGAACTTTCTTCATTAGACAAATGGCTACCCCTGGTTGCACCCCGAGGAGATGATCCCCCTGTATGTTTAATTTTTTTATTTGTACAATACTCAACAAGTTTCTCAAATTATACAAAATACATAATTTTGAAAAAAAAAATGCAAATTGAATGAATTTAAATATTAATTTTTATATTTTAGAGGAGCCCTTATAAATTTAAAATATATATATATATATATATTATTTAAATAAACAAAAGAATTAATAAATACTAGCCAAAATGTTAAAAAGTCAAATTTAGTTATTGAGTGAGTTTAATTAAATAACTTACTTATACTTGATGGTATCCACTTGAGAGTATTTATTAGTTCTTCAAATAGAATAAAGCTGGAAAGTGAGAATAAGTATGGGAGTAGGGAGAAGTTAATGAAAGGAATGAGGGAGGGATAAAGAGACGCTCTGGTTAAGAGTCCTGATTGGAATATTTGGCAACCCTGATGTGAATATAAAATTTGTCACTTATCTCTATTTATGATGCAAAATCTTAAAATCGTTTATCCTACATTAAAAATGAAATAAAAGCCATGTTACATCTTGTACTAATAAACTTCCTTAATGAATATTTAAAGTTTCAAAATGTTAATTGAAAATAAAGTTTTCATTGAAATAATTCAAAGCCGTATAATATTTGGAAACTAAATGAGAAACTGAACAATCTTATTTTTTTTTTAAGAAAGATCAGGGAAAGCTTGTGTTTCTTCCATAAAATTAAGATTCTTTAAAATATTACTGACAACAACAATCATTAAAAATTTTTCACTTTAACGAATATTATTATTCATTTACACTTATATAATAACGGTTTGTATTCTTCAGAAAGGCTTTCGATACACATTTTAAAGAATTTTATACTTAATTGTAATTTAAATCTTGTAACGCGAGATTACAAATTTGTAACAAAATTGTACCTGAATACGGTCGCAGAATGAATGGCGAAATGTATTTTATACAAATATAAAATTAATAATAGAGTTAAACTGAAAACAATGCCTCTTTATAAAAGCTGAAATATCGGCTTTCAGGAATTTTTAAAAATCTTTTTCGTAATCAGGATGAAGGTTAATTTAATGAAGGCTTTAATTCATTATTTTATGACCTAAAAAATATCAGAAAAC
Source organism: Anisolabis maritima (assembly GCA_010014785.2). Taxonomy (NCBI): domain Eukaryota; kingdom Metazoa; phylum Arthropoda; class Insecta; order Dermaptera; family Anisolabididae; genus Anisolabis; species Anisolabis maritima. Next base: position 5,730 of record JAAAKE020153125.1, read on the forward strand.
ATTTGACTAAATTATTCTTTTTTTTTTCATATTTAAGATTCCCAAATAATGTTTTTTATATTGCCAATAATAATATAAAATGTTGTGTCCAGGCCCCTCCAGCTGGAGACGGAGCCCCGACTGAATCGACTGCTTTTGTTGACCGAATGCATCGCGCTGCTGAACATCTCCTTCGAGTGGTAGACTCAAATACACGAGAACTTCATGGAACAACTTACGCCCGTGTAAAAGAGATTTGCCAGAAGATTACTGATAGCGGATATTTGGATCACAGTACTGATAGCCCTGTTGCCCCTGAAACTCATATTCCAGCATCGGTAAATTTCTTTTACTCAACATTTTCTTCCTGACTAAAGTAAAGTAGATATTCTAAAGTAATTGTTTTATTATTTTTGAAAAGATTATGAAATTTTTAACTCCTACTTTTCTCCTACTTTCCCATTAAACGGAGAATTTTCAATTCCTTTTTATCAAAGAATAAAGCTTAAAGACACGAAAAGCAGAATCAATTATCTGGACTATTTGGGACCAGGAGGCGCCCGGATATTCAAATACAAATTTAAAAAAGTAAGAGAAACGAGGAAAAGTTTATTGAAACAGAAAATAAATTAAAAAAATATAAAACATATATGCCTCAAAGCTTTAAAACTAGTCAGGTTTGAAGAAATGCTAATTTTTGTTTGCTTATCATTTTTGCCAGGACTAGAAAAAGCTGGGTTCCTCTTGTCTGGATAATCGAGATTCTACTGTATTACGTTATATAATCTTACAGCTTATTTATGTTTTAATACATAATTCAAATACGTAATTCATAAATTTTGTTTATATGGAAATAGTTACATTGGCGTCAACGGGAAACATCTATGCTAGAAAGGGTTTATGTGTATGTATTTTACTGGTAGCAATATATCTATTGACATGCAAATAAGACTATGTTACGTTTTAAAATTATCTATTAAAACAAGAGCTGGAAAACATAGACAAATAAAAATAACTCTTTATAGCCTATATTATTAATATTTTTTAAAATAGAATTTTTCATCCATTCATTCTCTATCTTATTTCTAGAAATAAAAAGGATAAAAAGAAGAGCGGGACTGTAGATTAGTAAATATTGGATTGTGAGGATGCAGCCAAGGAGCTTTTTTCACCCATTAAAATAAAAATAAATTAAATAAAAAATACCCTTACTTTACTATTTTACTTTATTTCTAAGACTTTCAAAGAGCTATCGTATTTGAGGCATTTATTTTATTAACATCGACTAGACCAAATGACCCATGTCAATATATATAAATATAATAGGTTGGGGAAAAAGAAATCAATTATTTTTTCGTTTATTTCAAGGCTTTATTTAACATAGTTAGGATTGTCCCATTTAGGTCAAATATGCACCGTTTTTGTTCTACAATTTGTTGCCATTTTAAAGGTAATTTCATGATGCCTCTTTCATAGAAGCCCTGGTCCTTATTGGCAAAAAATCAACTAAGCGATTTTCACAATCTTCTCTTGAGGACAATTTCTTATCACCAAGGAATTTTGCAATCACAAAAAAAGATGGTAATCACTTGCTGCCGGGTCCGGGCTATATAAGGTAGATGCATCAAAACTTCCCAACCAAGCTCTCGAAGTTTTTGGCGAGTCACTATAGACGTATGTGGCCTGGCGAAGTCCTGATGGAACACAACTCCTCTCTCATTGGTCAATTCTGGTCGATCGCTAGCTTCAAACGGTCCAATTGTTGACAGTAGAGGTCCGAGTTTAGTGTTTGACCATATGAAATCAGCTCATAGTGGATGATTCCTTTCCACTCCCACCAAACACACTGCAAAACCTTCCTGGCCGTTAATCCTGGTTTGGCCACCATTTGAGCCGTTTCGCCACGCTTTGACCATGATCGTTTTCGCACAATATTGTAACAATATGTTACCCATTTCTCATCCCCAGTCACCATCCGTTTCAGAAATGGCTCGATTTGGTCCCGTTTGGCCAAGGGTTCGGAGATGGAAATTCGGTCCATCATGTTTTTTTGCGTCAATTCGTGTGGCACCCAAACATCGAGCTTCTTTTTGAATCCAGCTTTATACAAATGGTTTAAAACTGTTTTAGAGTTTGTGTCGATCTTCAGCTCCTGGGTGATACTACGACTGCTAACATGCCGGCATGGTCTACTTCGATCATTTCCATGATTTTTTCGACATTTTCGACGACGGGTCTACCTGTGCGAGGTTCATCTTTAACATTTAAACATTTAAAATTACCGGAACGGAATCGACGAAACCAAAATTGCGCGTGATTGGCTGTATCGTAAACACTATTCACAATTTCAGTCTCCTTGCTTGTCTTTATCGAAGCAAAATTGTAAAATATACCGAATTTTCTCTTTGTTGACGTCCATCTTTTATCCGCTAAATCTCGCAAATGAATCGATCAATCACAAAACTCTTAAAGAATTTTTTTAGTACGGAATGTCACTTTTCCAACGAGTATAGGTATGAACTTATGCGATCAATACATCACGAGATATACCGGTATATCACTAGAGCCATCTATGATTGAATAAAGTTTTACCGAAACTTGCCACAATTAAGAATTTTTCATTTAATTGGTGAAAAAACCTCCTTGGACTTTTGCACTGCGATGCAATTCAGCCGAACTAGCTTATCTCTGAATCAAATCAACTTATATATTATATTTTTACTTAATAGCCATTCCTATCATTAAATAACAAAACAAAAAAAAAAAAATTTTATTAGTAAATCATCCTTGGGAATCATTTACTAACCAAAATGAAAACTTTTTCTTTTCCAGGCCCAAAACTCTTTGTCCATTCAAACTGATCCTGAATTAACCCTTCCTGATGAACCTGAAATTATCCAAAAGAAAGAACCTGAATTAACTCTCTCATCCCTAGTTATAATCAACTCACGATATAAATATCGATCTAAGGTCAATATTTTTCAATTCAAAATGAAACTTTTTTTAATATTTTTATTTTCAAAATCTTCATTATTAAATAAAATGATTTCCCTTTCTCAAACATTTTAGGATTTTTTTCATTAATAACGTTAGCCGTTTATTTTGAAATGTGGCCAATGGGATTTTAAATTGAACTTAGGCCACTTTCTCAATGAACGGCTCATAATTTTTGGAGTTGAATCTTTTATAGTCAAGTTTTGTTTGTTTTTCTTAAATGGACATACCTCCAGTGTTTGAAAATAATTGTATTAATTTTTACCAAAAAAAAAAAAATAATCATTTTTTATCTTTTTTTCAAAGGTTGAAAATAACGAAGAAATTATTTCGACCCCTCAACACGAAGAATTCTCCGGAGCTGCAACGTTACCTGGTCAGGTAGCAGCTCCTGGAATCGTGGATGCAACTGCACCTCCTCCAGGCCTTTGTGCAGCTCCAACGCAACCCCCGACGACTACGCCAGTACTCCAACATCCTACTCAACAAGCAACGATTCCCCCTGCCATCCCACCTGCGACTGCCCCTCCTCAACCCCAAAACAGTGGTTTTGTGGAGCCACCTAACGCCTATTACCAGCAAGCTGCAGTGGCTGCAGCTGCTCCGCCTCCACCAAATCCCACTGCAACTCAAGCTAGCACCAATGTAGCCCCTCTTTCGACTCAACCAGCGGCGGCACCCACGTCGGCGACGCAATTCGTCCCGCCTCCGAGGCCTATCAACGAGGTTATCGGCTCTGTCACCGGCACCTTCAACTTTTTACAAGTAATATTTTTAATTCACTTTAATATTTAAAATTATTATGAGACTTGTTTAACTTTTAAATATAATATTTATTATTCTCAAAGATTTATTTATTTCTAAATCTTAGAGCCAGAGATTTTTCAAATTATATATGCCATGTTTAATTGACCTTTTTACTCTGAAATATTTTTTTTTTAAATCTGACAAGAGACTTGATATAAGAAACAAATTTATATTTGGGACTAAGCTTTTTAAATTGAATAGATGTTCTATTTATAGATTTTTCTTTTAGATAATAATAAAAACCTCGCAGATCAACTTTTACTTTAATAAAACTCCTCGCTTAAGTTGTCAAAATAACTACAACATTAAAAACAAAATTTAATTGCAGTTGTGACACAAGGCAATGGTTAAAAAACATGTCACTAGTAATAGTAGTAGCTGGTGATTTGCAGGATGGGCTGTCAGAACTACTGCCTTCAAATCACCAGGAATATAACCTCTGGCAACAAACCTTAGTCACTTTATGTTAACCTTTTATTTTTAGTTTAGCAGGCTTTCCACACAATGATTACAAATTTTTTCTTTTCAACCAAAGAAATAAAAAACTGATTATAAAGTTACTACTCCCTAGGCATGATAATTTTAGAAATTTCATGTCCGAGTTGCTGCTAGTTAAGCCAGTTGCTGTAATTAAATTCAGTGCGTGATCGGTTAACGAACAATTGGACCAAATCGATCGACTAACATTTTCGCCAAAGATTTTGATGTTCGTCGAATAACGAATTATAGAACAAAGAGAAGAAGAAGCGAGGCTTTGTGTTAAGAGTTAAAATAAACTTAAAAATGATGATGATCGATGATTGTCAACCAATTAGAATTAAGCTCCTCTTTTGAAATTGAAAAAAAATTTACAATTTATTTGGTCTTAAGTGATAAGGAGTTGCAACTAGGATGATATTTTGAGGTTCCTCTTGAGATATAAATTGAACAATTCGAATAATTTTCTAGTTTAGAGATTAGAAAATATATTCTAAGAGTAAAGTAAAGACAAAGAAATATAGACAAAAGTCGTTTTTGAATTTTAGGAAATAAGAAAGCTGATTTATCATCCAGACAAAAGAGTGATGTGCTACTAATTGAAAATAAAGTCTCATCTTTTTTAAAAAAAATTTTTTCTGCAAATACTTTTCCTTATAAAATTAAAAGAGAAACATAAAGTATAGTAGAGACTCGATTATCCGACTAATTGGGATTAGGGCCGTCTAAAATCCGTATATAGCAATAAAAAAATAGGGGCTGGGCCTCTCGCTTACGAATAATCAAGTTTCTACTATTAATATATATTAAGAAAAATATCATAAAGGAAATAAAAAAATTAATTTGCCCCCCTCCTCCTCTAAAAAAACGGGGGGGGGGGGGGGGAATATGCCAACTCGAATTTTAATTAAAAGGTTATTAAGAAATAATTTCAAAGCCGATTCATTTATAAAGGCACTTTTAAAAAAATATGTTTATCGCCATAAAATGTCTAATTGAAATCTATTGGAAGTCTATTTTTTGGCCATGGGGTGTCAAGCTTATTCCGACCCTCCAGAGGAGTGCTAGAAATTATGTTAATTATCATTTTATTATTTAGAATTATTAAAAAGACTCCCTATAAACATTTTATACCAAGCCTGTTAGAGCCAGCATTCTTGATACTTTTTTTTTTTTTTTTTTTTTTTTAATTTAATTTTTGAGAGGAGGACCTGCCTATTCGGGAAGGGGAAAACTTGTAACAAGGGAAATCATAATTAGAGAAAATTCTTAAAAAAGTATAAGATAAACTGCTAGAGAAGAAGAGCCTCGAGATGAAGAAAGTTGAAAAATCCAACCATCTCTAGATTTTATTAGATTTTGCATTTTAGCAGAGGCCCGTAAAAAATTTCTTCATGGCCTCGAGTTTGACATGGTTCCTCCAAGATGTTTTTTTTATAAATAAACCTCTCATTTATTAAAATATTATTCTTTTACTTAATATTCTCTCTTCCAATTTCCAATTCTTATTCCTTCAATATAAACTCTGTTTCCTTCAATTAAACTTTTTTCAATTTTGTTTTTAAAGTTGAGTTGAATTATCTTTTTTTTTTACCTACTTCTATCTTTTAGATTCATTTTAATTAGATTTTTTTGTTTGTTTTATTTTCATTCATTTATTTTGGTTTTTTCAGGACTCGGAACTTGACCCTCCTGAAATGTCTGTATTATTACCTGGCGTGGCTGCACCGGTGGCTGGAGCTCCTCTTCCTGTTGCTGGCCCCATTCCTACACAGACATATACCAACCAAAATTTTTCACAAACACAGCCGCCGCATCCTCAAGCACCGCCCGTTGCTCAAATCCACCCAATGGTAGTAAATGTTTTTTATTTCAATTTTTTTTAAATTAAATTAAGCACAACAATTGTGTTAGTTTTTTCCATTGCATTCTCTTTATAGATATAATTTTTTACTTTTTTTATTTAGGTTGTATATCAGCAGCAACAGCAGCAGCAGCAACAGCCGCCACAGCCTCAACCACCACAGCAACCGCCTACAACCGCTCCAGTAAATGCGGCTCCACAACAAATTCCACAAAAAAATTTGGATATGGTTCGAGGCTATCCTCCTCAGGTACTATAATTGTAAATTAGATCTATTGCTCTGTCTTATTCAAATAGCTACTATATCTTATATTCCAAACTCCTTAAATTTTTTTAATTCCCTTTTTTGTGATACTAGTTGTACATAATTGGGAAAAAATTATTTCTTTTTGCATCCATATATCCTTGGTATTAGATGTTAGGTTACCAGGAAAAGGCCAAAATAATTTCGCTCTCAGGACTTCATATGCGTTGAATTTCTAGTCAACTCTGTCCTCATGTTTAATTCAAAATAAATTGTTCCGAAGGGGGAACAGCTTTTTGCTCAGAATACAAAGAACAACTTGAGAAGCACGTATTTAAATTCAAATCTTATTGAAATATGAGATTTTCAGCTTAACTAAATAACTTACTAACTTAAATTAAATATCTATGACTTTTTTTTAGTTTCCCAGCCAAATAGACAATTACAAATATATTTTAGTTGCATGTTAGATGTAATCTAGGCATATTTATATCCATCCCATATATGTAATGTTCTAATTCTAATAATAATAAAATTTTTGCCCAGCAGGAAGATATGAAACCAGAAAACGAACCAGGGACTCAACAAGTCCAAAATTCTGTCCCTCCACAACAGCCAGTGCAGACTGAAGACTGGGGAACTGTCGATAACTCAGGAGATTGGTGTCAGAGTCATGTGGCATCGACAGGCGACTGGAATCAGACGAGTCCCACAATCGAGGATTGGGATAATTCGTCATCGAATAATCAACAATCACAACAAGACACCCGACCTGCAAGAATGTACAGAGGCCGAGGAGGTCGAGGCGGTGGAGGAGGTCGAGGTGGAGGCGGCAACAACTCCAACTCATACTCAGGCGGAGGTCAACGAGGAGGATCTCGAGGAGGTTATCAAAATGGCCGAGGCGGTGGAGGAGGAGGTGGTGGCTATCGAAGTAATAACAACGACGGTGGCTACTACTCCAATCAAAACGGCTACAGCCAAGGAGGATCTGGAGGCGGTTATAAAAGAGGAGGTGGCGGTGGCGGAGGTCCTCGTGGCGGTGGTGGAGGTGCCATTCGCGGAAATGGAGGTCCTCGAGGAGGAGGCGGTGGTCGTGGCCGTGGAGGAGGATCCAATTACATGCGAGGCGGCGGCGGCGGAGGAAAACCTCAAAATTAATCAAGAAACAAAAACACTCAGTTCACGCAAGAACTGACTAACAACCCGACCTGCGGTTTAGTGTTATGTGTCGTTTCAAAATGGAAAGACCATTTTTATTCGATCACACAGATCTGAGATCTCAGTTTTTCATAAAATTTTTCAACATTTTGATGACATTTTAGCGAAGCAATTTAATTATCAATTATTATGCGGAAGGCATTTTCACAGTCAACAACAAAACAACAACAACAACAACAAAGCAACAACAAAAATAAAACAAATAAAAAAAGAAAAAAAATAAAAAAAAATATGTAAAGAGTTAATGAAAAGAAAAAAAAAAAACAAAGGAACAAAATCTTAAAAAAAACGCTCGTGTTCTGAACAGACATTCCGTTGGCAGGTGAGCCAAGAAGGGCAGAATCAATGCCCTTCTGTTAACTAGTATTTTCTTTATTTTAAAAAAAAATAACAAGTTAAATTTTTTTATGAATATGATGTGTAATCCAATTCATAATTCTTTTTTTTATCTATACAAGTTCTACGGTCATTGATTCCTTAAATATTCATTACAAGTTCTAGTTAACAAATCTTTGTTCAAAACTTATTATCAAAATAATAATTAAATACATTTCGAATATTAGTGTGTAAATTCATTTGAACCTGACCTTAATCTTTTAAGCAACAAAAAAAAAAATAGAAGAATTTCTTTATAAAGGGTGTCCTAAAAAGAACGGAGTTTTTAATGTTGTATATCAATTATCAATTAATGCATTAAATATTACATCTTTTATCTTACCATGAATGTAAAACACAAAATCTGGCCCATTCTCCTTTATCGGCACGTAATTACACTGTCGGTCAGATTTTCACAGACCTACGCCGATGATCGTCGAATTTGCTTGAGTTCCAGCAAAGTAATAAACCTCCAGAGAAAGAAGTCACATGATATGGATAGCCATATCAAAGCTGTGCCAGGGTTTTGAAAACAAACAGCGAGTTGTGTTTCTCAAGCAAAGAATTCGTCAAATTTGACAGACAAATCTGTGAAAACGTCACCGACAGAGTAATTACGTGCCGATAGCGTAGAGTTGGTCATATGCCCGATATTCTGTTTCGCCCTTAGAATTTAAACTCATACTGAAACAAAAGATGTAATATTTAATATATTTCAAAAATTATATTGTTATTCAGCAATATTAAAACTTTCTTTTTAAAACACTCAATATATATTCTGGTTAAAAATATTTTTCCTTCTAGATATTTTCTGAAAAGGAAAACATTTTCTGCCAGATTATATACATTGGCACAGAATAGACAAATGGGTCCAAAATTTGATCTATTTAGTTTTTAACTAAACGAACTTGTTTGTATTTATGATATATTTATTAATAATATATTTGACATATTTCATTGTATTTATAATTTTAGTTTTCATTTTATTTTTTTAAATTCAATTCAAAAAGATTTCTCTTTTCATATGTTATATTCTTTCGAATTAAATTTTTTTTTCTTAATTTATTTAGTTGGTCATTAATGAAAGAAATATATTTCTTAAAGCATTGATTGACTTTTGTTTTTTATTTAAATATTTTCATTTATTTAGTAACCTTTCGATTACTAATTTATTATTTTATTACAATTAATTAAATATTGGAACTCAAATAAACCTCTCGGGCCTTTGGACATTAACAATATTGTTTATATATTTAGAGTAAAATTGTATTGAAAATAAGACCTAAACAAACTCTGGAACGGAACGAAACGAAAGGAAACAGCAACCAATGAATAAGAAATTTTATATACATATACTACCCAGTTCAAAAGCAACCTGTATCTTTAGTTTCATTTTAATGAATAATTTGAAGACCTTCATGAAATCTGAAAGCAACAAATTTAATAATAGGTAAAATATTATTAATGAAATTTGATGATTTTGAATTTCATGTTTCTGTCCTAATTAGCCATTAAAACCAAACAAAACATACAGGTTGCCCAATTACTTATTTGATCTCGATATTTTTTGTACTTTTCTCAGTTTCAAATTTTTTAAAATTTCAACCTATCAGTGAGCATCACAGGGCAGAAAGACAGCATTTGATATTTTATTGAACAATAACGATTTGGATATAAATAGTTAGCGGAGTTTTTGAATATCATCTTTAAAAATTAATTTCTGAATCGTAATTTAATAATTTTCCACCCCATCAGATGAAATATTGACTCAAATAATGTAAGTTCTTCGTTCTTGACCTCTTCAGAAACACCTTTCCTTGCTTTTTTTTGTTTATATAACAATGAGTCTACTTAGAATTTTTATAGATAAACTTGAAAATTTTTGATCAATTAGTAGTCATTTGCTGTTGGAGGTTGATAAAGGAATAAGAAGGCAAATTGCAGCAAAAAAAAAAAAAAAAACAAAGAAAAAACTCTTGGATATCAAAAGCCGCAAGGAGACATTAGAATTATAATCGAATTATTCATTGTATACTCGCATGTCATCACACGACTCTCACTAGTAGAAATATGTATACATAACTTGTTACATCATGACATCTTTGGGCATGGGCACAAAAAAAACAATAAGTGAGGATAAACGAATAAATATTGTCTGAAACGTCTCTTCGACTTCATTTTTTTTTGCTGCACCCGGCCTTCTTATTCCTTTATTAAATTTTTCCACCAGACGAATTTTTTGTGAAAACTTATTCTAAAATCTTCACTTTAAAGCAATGCTTGGAGGAGCATTCATTATAAATGAATGTTTTCAATAGAATAAAACAACAGATAATTATTTATAGTGGGAAAATACACCATACAGACCTTTTTCACTTTATAGACCCATTTGAACGTTCAGTGGCTCACAGGCAAAATAATGCAGGCAATTTTTTTTAAATTTACTTTATCTTAAGCTTCATTGTTCACAGTCATTAGTTAAGCCTTTTTAAGTCACGTTGAAAGAACCCATTGCGAAGCTAGAACTTCAAAATAGCACTATTTATATATTACATGGGTGGTCATGTTATGGTATGGGCTTGTATGGCATCTTCCGGAATAGGAAATTTACAGTTTATTGAAATCAATATGGGTAAAAATTTATATTTAGATATTCTAAAGAGAAATTTCTTATTCAAAATTGGCTAATTTGTCTTCCTATTATAAAAATACCTGCTCAGTTACCAAGCCTCAATGTTATTGAAAATTTGTGGTCAAACAGAAAAAAGATATTCAGGAAATATGGAGTTAAAAATGCAGCAGACTGCAAAAGAACTGTTAGAAGAATGGAGCAAATATACAAAAAAACTCGTCAAATGCCAGATTACAAGCAATTCTAAAACAACGGGATACCCAATGTTATTTTATGATGGATAATAATAACTAATAAATAGATTAATCAGCGCCCTTCTAGTACGAACATAAAAAGTCTATTAATAAAGGAGCCGATGTGATGGCACTGACACAACATTCGCATAAATTTGTCTATAGATAGGATTTTGAAATTATAAGAATTTTTAGAAAAATGCTTCATTTATTACAATATAAAACAGACATCAAAGGGATATCGATGGGCTTAACCTACATTTTATTTCATCTTTTAAATAAAAACGTCTTGAGCAAACTTCAAATTGGCTACACTAATTTAAGATTTCTCAAGTGTTGTTGGAGCACTTAATTTTTCTTTCTTTTCTTTTTCCGAAGAATTTATCGGCAATCTGGAAAATTTCGTTTTGAGCTTGTTTTCAATACGATGTTGATGAGTAAAACGTTCATTTAAGTGTTGCACTGTAAACTGATTTTTTTTAAATTTTATTTTTGTTTTATGAAATTAAGTGTGATTATTGAAACTTCCAAATTTTTTTTATAAAAAAAGACTGCATCGTTTTGTCTGAACCTTTGTATATATTTCTATACCCTTTAAAATTGCAATATCACACTGTGCACCACTTTACCTTATGTTTACACGAAAATTTTTTTCTGTCAAGTCGACATGATTTGGCGAAATGTCAACTTCAAAAGTTTAAATATATATATATATATATCGTTGAATGGCTCCTTCCAACATTTGATGTGGCCCGAGATTTGCAAGAGTTCAAATTGATTTTACCCAAATGAATTGATTTCACACGACCCGTAGTTTTTTTCACTTTTCTTTTTAACTTTGACATATCCATCCATCCTGGTGAACAGTAATAACGCTACAAGAGGGTTCTCTCGTTAAAACAGCTAAACTCAGGAGATAATATGCTCTAAAACAAAAAACCTTTTATATAGCTCAAATGGATACCTTAATTTGCAATTAAGCATATCAAAAATAAGTCAACAAACTCAATCTTATGTTTTCGTCTTATAATTAGATAATTAGAAATTAAATTAAAACTAAAATCATCAAATTTCATGTTTTGCACACTAGTTTGGATTTTATCCAGGTCTTTTAATTACTAATTAAGATAAAACAAAAGATAGTTTTCTTATTTTAGATAAGGATAATGCAATCTCCCCTATTAACCCTATTATCCTAGCATGTGCAAAAGAAACAATTAGGTTTTGAGGTCCTCTTTTGTTACGCCTATATATATTAATAGTCCAATTTCGCTATATCTATAAGGGAGCAAACCCAGCACAATGGTATGATGATGCTCATCCGGACATTAATAAAATATCTGTAAAAAAAATTATTATAACCACTAATATTAGAAAAAATTATGAAATAGAAATATAAAGGAATAAGAAGGCAGAATGCAGCAAAAAATAGAAATATATTAATTAAGTGTTAGCTGATATTTAAACAGGAGAATGAAACCCGCTCCTTTTGCTTTCCCTCACTACCTTTATTGTTAATATTTCAGTCACTCTCCAGTGACTATCCTCTATTCGTCACTAGCCGAAATATTTGCAATAAAATGAGGTGGTGAGAGAAAGCGAAAGAGGCTGGTTTCATTCCTCTCGAGCATTGGTTTATTTTAAATAAATTTATTTGAAGTTACAGACATAATTAAAAATAGAAAATTTCTATTAAATACTATATTTTTATTTATTTATTTAATGAATAAGTAATTTATATTTTTCTAGTGCCTGGGTGATATATATGAACCAATCTAGACTGTCTAAAGAGATTTAGAAATATGGAAATCGAATATCACTTTTATTTTTCATTGAATCGAATTCAAAATTTAAAAAAAAATAAAGCTTTCATTTACCTTTTAAAATTTTTTTGTTAAATCCAGTCCTATCTAGTGCAACTTTATTAGTGATCTTGAAAAATTCAAATTTTTTTTTGTTTAGGTTAAACTGTGTGTGGCCGTATCTCTTTAAATATTACAATTACAAACATTATATAAAATAATAATCTATAAGATATACATATAAAGAAATAGATATATTTGAAAAAAAAGTTGTACAAAATTATGACAATATTAGAGTATAAAAATAAATGAATTACAATAATATTAACGTTTAAACATAAAAGCAGAACAATAATAAATTTTAGAAAATGGGTTATAAGTATTCACAATTTTATATTACAGGTCTTGATGAATTTTATTAAAAGTTTAATTGTTTTTTTCATCTGGGTTTTTTGAAAATTCAAATTTTGAATAAACCACTTACACTAAAGAAAAATATTCTCCTTTTTTCCGAGGTTTTTTCTATTAAATAAACATTTTTAGGGCAAGAATTTGTTTGAATTCATTCATATAGGGAAACCAATTAATATTTAGTTAATAAGATGTCAAATTTTAGGAAAAGCATATATGCCCATTTGTCAGATGAATAAATTCTGATTTTTTCACTTAATTTTTTTATTAAATTCAGGTGAGGTATTGTTTGAGATCAACAACCATTTGGAAGGTCAGGGGGCAGTTAAAATCCTAAATGTCATTTAACAAGGTCAACACAAATATTTTTTCATAATCAATTTCTTTTTGTGAAAGGATCTGGTTGCTAATTAATAAAACCCCAAAGAATCCTTCATTGAATAGATATACAGTGTCATATGTCATTTTTATGATTACTATTTATTAACATAAAAATTTTCTTGAAAATATTTTAAAAAATGGGATTGTAATAAGTATTATATAATTAAAATCGAAAGGTTTATTAGTTTATGACATCTAATATATGACATTTATTTTGTGATTTTCATCGATTCACTTAAACTTTTCCAGATACTAAAATTTAGAATTATTAATTTGTAATCATCATACATATCTGTATATATCAATATTATTATATTTATTTCATAATAAAACACCAAATTATTTAAGAGATTTTTGATTTTCCCTCCAAAAAGGTTTAATTGCCTTTCTGATTCTTAGGTGGCGCTAACGACAAAGGGAACGTAGTTCTTTAGGAGCTGTTTGTTTGAATCCGTTTTTCGTTCTTTATTTTTTGTTTATTCGACAGCCTTTTTCCTTGGAGCCCCCATCCGAGCTTCAGCGCTGCTTGACCTTGCTTATCAACAAACATTTGATAGCTGAAGATGACTAAAGTTCTTCTCTCCAGCCAAGCCCGCCGGCTTGTTTGTACTTAACATGTTGCAAATGAAAAACTCAATCCAATGCGCCAAGCCTTAAGCATTGTTCTTATCCATTCAAAAACATCAGCTACCTGATACTCCTCTCAATAAAACAACTTTCATGGTAAAATTTATACATTTTCTTTTAATAATTTGGGACAATTAATATTTAAATTTTGAATATATTTATTATTCACATTATTAGAAAAGATCCTTCATTGCGCATGCGGAAGAAATTCACAATTCTTTTTTCTTTTACGATGTAATTTTTTTTAAAGTATTTTTCGGCATCTGGCCATTTAGACTCCTTCATTAATTATTTATATTAAAATAGTACATTTTTCGCTCAGAAAGCAAACCCCTGACCTTTGGAACATTAAGCGAGACCTCTATATCTGTACCAAGAGACACGATACAGTACAATTATTTAACATATATTAAAATTAAAATAAATTAAGTTTATTTATATATATAATAATCGAGAACTTTGATATAAAATGCTATGAAGTCTATTATATAGTTATAGTCAATATTATAGTATATATTAGGAACATAAATAGTTATAAATTTTTACTTTCTCTTACTTATAAATGCAATATTTCAAATAGGAAAAGTATTGTGATTGCAAAAAAAATAATCAATGTCAATATTTCACAGGAAATACACGTTTGGAGGCCCCTTAGACTAAAAAAATGGGTTTTGTAAATTGGTCTGTCTGTGTCTAAAATATCTCAAGAACTAAGAAACTTTCTGAGCTCAAATTCGATATTCAAGAAAGGAACCAACGACGGATATACCTCAAAGGCTTTCAATAAAATAGGCCAAAGAGTACTTGTATTTTATTAATTTTTGTTTTTTTCAATTTTCTCAAAATCGGCTTTAACGAAAAAATTGATGATGCCTTTTGGATGCTGATATACTATCCGAAAGAAAAAAAAATGTCGAAACAAAAATCTGATGTAACAACACATGATCATTACTTTCTCTTACCTAAGTAAGTAAAAGTTTTGTGATGTCCGTTTTGTTTATTAAAATTAGATTTGTTTAGCAACAAAGGGGGCAGGTGGTAATGGCCCTCTCCTCCTTTGCTTCAAGCTCTGCCCAAATAGCTTTTCTTTTATACCCATACATTATTTTTCTCAGGAGTGGGGGAGGAGCTCAAATTGGGTTTGCTAACATTTTTTCCGGCATCAAAAAAAAAAAGGAGGGGGGGGGAGGTAGAGATCCCCTAATTAGTCCTTTTTACTTTCTCTATGGAATATATAGTGAGAGTATTTTTTTTATTGTGTAATTTTTAGAATTCCTTAATTAATTAATTTTTTTATTAACCTTAGACAAAATTTAAGATTTTTTTTTGAGCCCAAATTTCTTTTACAATATGTTTTGATGGAAACATTAAATGAATAAGCGAGACAGATAGATAAATTTAGATATCGCACAAAATACCTAAAAGAATAACTAGAAATGTATAAATATATAATAAATAATGCTACTAGATGATTTTCTAGTTTTTCAACTGTCAAATAATACCAATAAGGATCTTTATGACGTGGCCCAACCAAAAGCTCGGCCAAAAAAATCGTTTCCCACCAACCTTACCTATTTTAGTAACCTTGATAATTCTGCTATTTGTATTTATATACTAAAAGAAAATTTATAAATTTTAAAATTATTTTTATCTTCAAATCGATTTTCTTATATGTATACTAGTTCGATAAGATTCGGTTTTTTCTTTTTACTCTGAACGATGTCTTTGAAAATGAATCTCGTTCTTAGAGTTATTTATTTCTAGTTCTTTTTTTTCATTTGAAATGAAAAAGAATTCTCTCTCAGTAAACGATTAAAAAAATAAAATTGTATATGCTTTTACTCAATCAAATAATCAACTCTTTCAAATATTCGGAAAACGGTAAGTATTATTATAATTTTGATTATACAATTCATTTGCCAACTCAGCAAAAAAATTGTCTAATCATTCGATTTAGAAGAAAACCAGCTTCTTTTTCAGTCAACCAGATCAATTTATTGTAAATATTCGTAACTATATACAATACTCATCTTCAGTGCAATTTATGATTTTTTTTATGGACCATAATGTCTTCATCTCTTCGAATTTTTCTGGTTTCTCGAAGGAAAGGAGGACAATTTGATGAGATGGGTGAAGTATTTTTCCTAGGAACAAATCTTGAAATTAATTATAATAACTTTTATTTAGATTTTATTTTTATTTTTCCACAATTTTTTTCAAGATTTTTACAAATGAAAATTTCTTTCTCTCTGTTGCCCTTGAGATGGGTGCGGTAACGTTGAACAAGTACATTTAAATGAATTTCAAATTTAAACTTGAGAAATAAATAATCTTAATTTGATTAACTCTTAGTAGTCTTAAGAAAAAATCAAAATTTTCTTCATTTTTTAATTTTTATGATCCATTGTCTAAAGGAAAACATTTTATCTTTTTTTTATAGATGCATAAGGTCCAAAGGCCTATATTGACCATTGGTCACTTGTAACCAGGAAGAATAACGACAAGAGTTAAAGATTTTAGAAGATACTTGTTGAGGTAAAATTTGAAGGATTGTAAGTTTTGGGGAAAAAAAGTGGCATCGGAATTTGGAGGTCACTGGAAGATTAAAATTGACTAGTTGTACTAGTCAAGTTTGACGACATAGAGATGTTTGGACGATGTCTCTCTACTATA
Organism: Anisolabis maritima; assembly: GCA_010014785.2. Classification (NCBI taxonomy): domain Eukaryota; kingdom Metazoa; phylum Arthropoda; class Insecta; order Dermaptera; family Anisolabididae; genus Anisolabis; species Anisolabis maritima. The sequence goes on from JAAAKE020153125.1 coordinate 22,450, forward strand.
GGTGAGCCTTATTTTGGCAGCGCATCGATCATGGTATAACTCTAAATAGTGTCACTGCACTTCATATATGGATAGCAAGGAGTCAGTGAGAGACTCCGATCAGTCACATCACTGCACACCTAACCATGAAATTTCATGAAAATCCTCCTTGCACTATATGATACAACTCATGGTTAGACGAGGGTCATGAAAATTTATTTAGTATTACTAGTATTAGATAGTAAAAAAAGCGGAAGTCCGCAAATTAGATAAAGGATTCCAAATAAAAGACTTTTTATTGGCCCAATATATATTTGATTTAACTCTGTCAACGTTACCGCACCCATCTCCAGGGCAAAGATGAAATAAAAATATGGTGTGACTAAACGCACATCACACAACTTTCTAAGGTAAAGAAAAGACCCATTTTTTTGAACTTAGGGGACCTCAAAACGTGTATTTCTGTTGAAATCTCAACATCGATCGCAATAATATCTCACTCTACTTGTATATTATATTACATATATATAGGTAGGAGAAGGTAAAAATCATGCCTCCGCAATCTTCATTAATATTGCACATTTACAATACATAGATATTGCCGATTGTACAACTCAAGAGCCGGGCAACAATGCTTAACTGCAAAAAGTCTGAATTGGTATACAATACTTCCCTTATTTTAAGTGATTACTGTTAAAAATGTAAAAAAAAAACACAATTTATATAATAAAAATCAAAACGACAAAATATGAAATCAAAATCGAATAAATATTAACATTAGATGAATTAAAATCTGATTAATGTGTGTTAATTTTTCTCTTTTCAGATCGATTGTTTCTCGTTAACTGGATTCTTAAAGTGAACTTCATTTTAATGAAGTCATTTTTATTCCTGTAGAACAGAATAGAAATACATTAAGTAAAAAAATTAACTTTATTTTAATTATTGAAAATTATCAAAAAAAAAAAATAAATAAAATTTTCATTAGATTTTTTATTTAAAAAAAGTTTTATTAATTTGAATTTTTTTTAAATTTCTTAACTTTTATTGATTTTATTATGAGCAGTGGCGTAGCCCTTCCATAAAAATATAATACACTTCAAAAACGAAGCGGTCTCTCCCTCCACGGGAGTAGCAACGAGCGCGCTTCTGCTTATTTGCCAAACTTTGTGGAATGAAAACAGATATCGCTTCAGGCAAATAAGATGATATTCCCTCGAGTTAATTACAGATATTTTTTATCCAATATTATCTATCTAAAGTTTATTGTTGCTATTATGTACCTTTTCTCACTTTATTTGTCCAGAGCCAGAGAGAGAAGAATTGAAACACAAAGCTTCAACAATCACCAAATAAATTGGCATCCCGATGTCCTGGGTACGGCTTCTCCTTGATAGTGGTGAAGAAAATGGCTGCTGGGAATTTTCAAATCGACATTTTGAGGACAAATCGCATCCAGATTAAGGGGGATTTTCTTAAATAAAAAGTGGTTGGAAAAAAATTCCTATTAAATAAATAATGGTTCTCTTCAATCAAATGAAGATAGTATTGAATTGATTGAAATGGAATATTGGGTTCTCTGTCTCTTTTCAGACTATATTCATAATAAAAAATAATAAATTTTTATTATCACGTGGATTTGCCTGTTTGATCACCGACTATTTGGCTCCCTATTCATTAGTGATAGGATTATTTTAAATATTTCTCTCGGGCTGAATTTGGATTGGAAAAATTGATGGTACCATTATTTACCTTCTACGTACAAATATATTAGCATAATGAAAAAATGACAGCACATCACATTACTTTCTCTTGCTCAAGCAGGTAATTCATTATAATTTAATTTTATATTTCATTTTCATCTATCTACCAAAAAGAGACAAGCGCATTGTTTGGAGGTTATTGTACAATTTCGTAAAAAAAAAAAAGAATAAAATGAAAAAGATTGAGAAATTTTTTTTTTATGTAGTTTTGTATAAAAATAATAATAATCTTATTTCATTATAGAAGGCAGAGTCCAAAGAAAGCCGCCACCCGGAAGATTTCTATCAAGATGGATCGACCATGTGAAGTCGTCACTTGCAGGAGGCGAAGACGTTGATCAGGGAAGAATGGAGGCTGACAGTTGCAAGATCTCTCTCTTTCCTAGCCACCATAACGGTCTTTTTTAATCTCCTCTGCACACATATATATTCTTGAATGAAACAAATGATATATGGTATAAGTGTAATTTCTTAATGAAAAAGTCTCTTGGAGTAGAAACAAGGCTCTTGCTTCGTGGTCCAACACTGAGTCACTAATTAGCTTCACCTTACTAATATAATTTATTAAACCGCAGTCAAAGAAAAAAAAAGTCATTTGGACTAACCCGAGAGGTCAACTTAGCCGACCACTAACAAATAGTAGATTTAGGAGAGATCTTTTTTTTTTAAGTCTATTTCGGCATTTTGGCCATTTAGACTCCGTCTTTAAACTTTTGATATCCAATATAATTGAAAAAATTTTTTGTCGCTTTAGACGGGAAACGAACCACTGACCTTTGGTACAAGAGGCGAGACCTCTACCTCTACACGAAGGGACAGGGCAGTAGAGATCCTTAATTAAGTAAAAATATATTTAATTTAATTCATAATAATTAATTTTAATTATATTCTTTGCTTTTCTTTATTAATTTGAATGGCTATCAGCAATGCTCTAAACAAGGGTTCCTCAAACTTTATTATCCGTGGGGCGGATAGGCAAATCTGTAATAGAACGAAAGCAACAAACCAAATCACTTCATCTGTTTTAAATTCTTCTTCCCGAAAAAGAAGATTAATTAGGGGAATTTATTTTCGTTTATTCGCGGATATGATTTATTTGCGGGCCATGAAAGCAGCTCTCCTCCTTTGGTTGAGAGGTTAAAGATACTGACATTGTCAGTATTGCTAACCTTAAAAGCCAAGGGGTGTGGGTTCAGATTCCAGGCAATCCAATGAAAATTATTTAAATCAAATTGGATACCAATTGATTTAAATATGCCTGGATTACAAGTATCGCAAAAACAATTATATATCCATTATAAGTGAGATATAACTGGGCAGATTAATTGTGTAAAGGTTCGGAGAAAAGAAAACCAGTCACTTTCTCACTATACACCACTCAGTAAATATTTCGGCCAGCATTACGGTCTCTTCCACGTGATCATTTTAGTAAACCTGCGTCCGTTAGGTATATAAAAGATTCTTACTATCGAATCGTTTTATTGTGTACATATTCATCACTTTCCAAGAATATTTTATATACATAACGGATGCAGGTCCACTAAAATTATCACATTGTGGCACTGAGGATGGCCGAAATATTTGCTGAATAAAGTGGTGTATAGTGAGTGCCCTGAGAAAAGCGACTGGTTTTCTTTTTTCCAAATCCTTACACATTTATATATCTTTTAATGTCTATATGGCCTCAGATGCCAAAAAAACGTATCCCTGCTCTAAACCAACCTAAATAATATTTTTTACAGAGTTGTGACAAATTTAGATACAAGTGATGTATATAATTTTATTCGGGAGAAGGTCTAGTTTCAGAATATATAAAAAAACTATATAATATGCAAGATAAAAATATTGCATCACCCCCCCCCCCCTAGGCCCCACCCTTAATGGTAATATGTTTGCCAAAAAACATTCAGTTCTTGGTATTTACTCTCAATTTAAGAGTGCAAAATTTTAGCACAATGAAATAATTATTTTTTGAGTTATCATGGACGAAAGAAATTACTATACGCATATACAAACATCATTGGAAAACGTGCAGAGATCCTCACAACACTTGAGTTCAATTTCGATTACATTAACTTTACCTATTTTACCTTCGGTTCGTTGGCAAAGTTAAAAATTTGTATCAAATGAAATCAAATAGTAATTATATATTTAGATATTGCAAACAAGTGTATAAAAAGTGGATTGGTATCGATCACCTGGGAACAATCTAAATCCATCTTTGGAAATAAGGAGGGGAGGGAGGGTTCCAAACGAATGGTTTCCACCCACCCACGTTCCGGGTCTCTGCTCTGGACACCTGGAGAACTTGGCAGCTGCACGCTATGTCCCAAACAACTAGGCTATCTCTCACTCGACCCTTTGCAAATGCCCTCTGTGCACAGGTCTTCGCTTCGTAAATCCACCACTTCCAGGGTGGTCCAAAAAAATGTTAAAGATTATTATTCTTATTATTATTCCGTAAGATGTAATTATTCCTGCCTTTTTTACTCACTAATTTTTGATAGGAACTTTTTTTAAAGCAATAGGATAATTCATTTTAAATATAGTAAATCATAAAATATTTTTAATCATAAAACTTAATGCTATTGACATAGTGGAAAATAAACATCCACAAATGAAATTGTTTTCTAATTCAATTTTTTACCAAAAAATGGTTCTCACAATAATATAATTAAGTTATTAGTCCATTGGAAATATCTTCTTCTTTTCTCGTCTTATTCAGGGGCAAGCGTTGAATATTTTAGATAAATACGGACAAATAAAGTCTGGCATATGGGGGATAAAAAATGCCAATCTTAGCTCGAGTGACTCGTGGTACCCAACCACTAGCTATTCAAAAAATTTGTATATTAAATTTAATCTGGACAAAAAAGTCAGCTGGTTTTTTTCTTCAAAAACAGCCTAGATCAAGGGGTGTGGAACCTTTTTTAATTGAATGGCCATATTTATTTTCATAAATTTTCATAAAAGGCCACACGGATCGTTCAAACCACTTACGAAGGAAAACATACATATTTATTATATTCACAATACATCCAAATTAGATGTTTAGTTTTTCCGGATGTGGATTTTGAATTGAGATGAATAGGATTCAGCCAAGATGAAATAAAATCCATTTTATTTTGTTACCAATGTTTCGAACGCTGGACAGGACAGCAAATATCTAACGAAAATTATGTAAAAAAAAATTATTCTAAAACGATGTTGTGTTTGTATAATATAATGAATTTCTTGACAGTAATATTTGGCAATTTTTGATTTATAAGTAAAATTGTATCTCTGTGTTAATTTGAGAGATTGCTTGAGTGATTCCTCTTCATCTCAATCCAACCTACATACATTTTATATCTTCACAAAATTTAAAATAATATAATTATAAAGATAATAGTTGTTTGTAGATAGATGGAATAAAGGCGTTTGATCCCTCTCGTAATTTTTCTAAGAAACCGAGCCCGTCCTCCGAAACCTCGATACGGTTTCTTAGAAAAAGGATGACGTGAGGGACCAAACGCCTTTATTCCAACTTGGCTGCCACCCACTACTTAAACCATACAGCCATCTTATTTTTCATATATTAAATATGAATTTGGATTTTTTTCTTATAGATCAGTTAAATAAATAATCATGAAACAACTTCTGGCCAAAGTATATCTCTGAATCGACGCTCTGTAAAATATCTGACTCAATTCAAAACCCATAATATTTCATTCAGAAGATAATATAAAGCTTGTACAAGGATGAACAAACAAGAGAATATATCAGGTAAAGATCTCATTTGAAATTTTCTCCAGAGAATATTTTCAATTCTTACTCTCATTTAATAGTTCACTTGGTAGTAAGAAATGGTGATATGCACATATACTATTTTGATTTAGCTGAAATTCAGATATTTAAACTTGTGAATTATTCAAAAAAATCAAGTTTAATTTGACTATTATAAGAAATATATTTTTATTATAAAAGAAAAATAACTAAAGAAGAATGGACTCAGCTTAACCAAGGATTGGCGAAATCTTCTAAAAAAGGATCTAGATCCGATCCGCAGATTCGGGAAAAGAAAATGATCGCGATCCTCAATCCGATCCGATTTCTAAAAATTGAATTTAAACCTAAATCCGCATTCCTTGATCTGATCTTGGATCGGATCCTTTGAGGGTAAATCCATCGAATTACTGCAACGACAAATCTTTTTATTGCACATCTTTGTTTTAAAATTAAATATATTTATTTTGTCTTTTTCGGCATCTGAGGCCATTTGAACTTCGTTCTTATATTATTTGTTTTGGATTAAAATTATATAGAAAATAGTCAATATTCCTTAACATTATACTGAATTATTTATTGAGTGAAAGATGCTGGAAAATGTAGAAAATGCAAATATTTATTTATTTAATATTGTTACACTCTTAGTATTTTAAAATAAAATAAAAGTAAAAATAATGAATGGAATAAGATAATAAACTATTTTGTAATATTATTGTATATTTATATATGCTTCCTCCTCTGGGATGGTTGCCATTCCCATATGTCTCAATTATATCTAAAAAGATTCCTTGGACATCCATTACTTCATGTTTTTTTTTCGTTTCTTATTAAAGCCTCGAAATTCCAGCTGAGTTACGTCAAAAGTCCATTTCTAGAGACATTAGACGTGAGCTGTTAGTTTTTGTCAGCTCATATATTGAAATGTTTTCAACAATACTCCCACAGATGGAAGTTTTATTTTACTTTGATATTTATTGACTTACTGGATTCTGCTATTGGATAGCTCCTCTTCTCTGGTTGATTTTGTTCCTGATGTCCTTATCGCTTTTTCCAGTTTTATTTAATGTAACATCCAAATATTTAAATTTATGGTATTCTCTGATACAAGATCATTTCCATGTTGCCCAAGGACAAGATATTCAGTCTTTTGCATGTTAATTATGATAGTCCTCTTTGAGTTTTCTCATCATGAAAGAGGAATCTTCTTCGTTTGCCGAAATAATCACCTGATCGTCAGAAAAGACTATGCTGCTCATCACCTATGCTCAAAGCTTAAGGACAACCTCTAGATCTTTTTTAAGGGACAACCCTCACGCAGGGCCTTCCTTACAGAAAGGCAAAAGTTCTTTATGACTTTGATATAAGAATGGCATTTTGTTCCAGAGCTTGGAAGGTCTACCGAAGGTCAGAATTGGCAATTTCTCTTCTGCAAATTTCATTTTACACATTTTTTAGAGGTCACACTACTGTACTATGTATGCTCTGAGTTCGATACTAATATTGTGTCGTTAAATTATTAACTTCTCTATATTGATTATATCTACTCAATTAGATTGTGGCTTATTATTTTTATCTAACAAACATGTTATCATTTTTTTGCCGCAAGACAGGTTTGTTTTTATTTGTTTAAAAGATGTATGTGGTTCGAGTAATCTTTGTATTATGTTGTCGTTATATATACGAGGGTTGCCTTTTATATTTCGGGATTTGAGATCAAAAACAAATCTTTTTGACCGGCAAATGTTGATGCAATATTGAATCTAAGCTGATCCCAAGGATACCTCAATCTCTCGATAAGTCACATGACGACCTTGCAGTATCAGTTCACGCACAGAATTAATATTTTCCGGAACAACAACCGATTTTGGACGACCTCGGCAAACTATAGTAGTCCTTGATGATGCTTCATCGCCAAAAGTCGAATTAAGTTCGACGATACACTGTTGTGGGTTAATCCACGTCTAAAGATAGAAACGTCAGGAGCATTAGTTTAGCGCAATCCCGAAATATAAAAGGCAACAATCGTATTTTTATACCATTTTTTATATTGTACTTTACAATTTTACAGATATTGTTATTTTCTAATCTAGATTTTTTACAATTTTAGTTTTTAATTTATTTCTTATTTGGATGCTCAGGAAAAGAAATAAATATCAATTTAAAAGATAGAAACTCAAACGATGAATTATCCGAAATTTTAGTCAGAAATTGTATATATATAATACAAAAATTAACAAAAGGTAAAACACCCGGTAGTGACAAACGAAATAATAAAATATTCAACAAATATCATTAAAAAAAAAACCATTAACATCAATATTTAATAATATGTTAAAAACAAAAACAGAGAGGCAAAAATCCAATATTCTATTAATATTTAAAAAAGGAGATCCCCATCATATAAACAATTTTCAACCTTTTACCTTATCAGCGAACTTAGGAAAAATTTTTATGAATATCATCCAGAAGAGAATCGATAATGTGATAAACTTCAACCAACCTATGGACAACCGGATATTCAACTTGAGATCATCTAATCATTGAAAAGGCCAGAGAGTACCGATTCGAAGTGTTCTAAGCCTTTTTCGATTACACCGAAGCCTTCGACACTTTGGAGCATCTCACCCACCCTCAGACCCTTGACTTCACAGAGAGGTGAGACCAACAAATCATCCAAAATTTATACAGCAACTGTCAAAGCACGAATACTTCTCGTCAAACGCGGAGCATTCTTTCCAAAATGAGAAGGCGTAGCTTTCGCCAATATTATTCAACTGTTTTAGAAAATATGTACCAACAATTAAACAAGAGAAAAAAAAGTCTAAAAATAAATGGTGTTTATTTGAACAACTTACGATGTGCAGACGATATAGCATTGATTGCAACATCAAAAAATTGAATTATAAATATAATATGCTAAACGAATTAAACAACAAAAGATAAATATCAAAAAAAAAGCCTAATTAACTCGGAACTAATTACTAGAACAGTGATTCTCAACCTTTTTTTTGTTACGGCACACTTTTAACGATTTCAAAATTTGGCGGCACACAAAAAAAAGATAAGTTTAAAAATTATTTACTTACCTATAACACACTGCGTAAAATAGTTTATGATAATAATTTTAAATGT
>JAAAKE020153126.1:0-12542 GCA_010014785.2 Anisolabis maritima
ATGAAAATTTATTTAAATCAAATTGGATACCAATTGATTTAAATAATATGTCTGGATAATTAGTATCGTAAAAAAAATGTCTATATGGCCTCAGATGCCGAAAAGACAAAAAAAAGAAAAAAGAAATTGAATTCAAATTCAAAAAAAAATTTCAAATAATTTTACTAAAATTAATCTATTTGGCTTAAAAAATAATATTAATTATAAGCTATAAAATTATTGAAAAGATCATTATATCAAAAATATATTTTTTTTCTTTTTTGTTTAATTGTATTATTTCTTAATTTTTTTTATTCTATTTCAAATAAGGACTGAATGGATTTAGTTTAGCCACAGCCAAAAAAAAAATTTTTGTTTATATATTATTGGATTAGAGGTTTGTAAGCCTGCGAGGTGATGCTGAGATTCTTTGGGTCGATTTTTGGAATTTTTTTTGAGAGAGGTCCTCTTTGGCGGGAATACAAATGAACAATTATTTTAGAAAAGTAGGACGCTAAAAAACCAAAATCTATGGATGATATATGTTGCAGCTTTTCTAAGTTTTCTTTTTAATATAACAATTTTTTTCTTTTTGACTCTCAAATTCACTTATTTTTGGAATATAGTTATAGAAAAAATGTATATACTTAAAGATTATTAAAAAGGAGTTCAGAAGTTGGAAAACTTTTTTTGAGAACACCTCTAACTAGCCTAATATTTTTTTTATTAATAATTTATATTTGGCCAATGATTTAGAAATTTCAACATCATCAATATAAAAGAATATGAAAATTACACGTGCGGATAATAATAGGCGAGAGATAGAGAGGAAGTCCTTTGTGCCTTCTGTACGAAATATGAATATACGTTGGCTTAAAAGAAGAAAAGCGAAATGAAAAAAATCAAAGCCATTGCATCTCTTCTTGACTGGCCATGAACTTTGGGTCCAGCAAGGAGCACAGCATCCAAGATGCTGGGACACAGACACAAAGACAAAACGGACAACAGGTCGAGATTTACACTGGAGAAAATTGATTCGAATGGGTGAATGGCTTTCAACTTGTGGAGATACTATAATTTTTTTTTCTAATTTTTAAATCTTAAATAAATAATTTTTGAAAAAAATTTTTTTTTTAAATTATATTCTCGAGTTTTGCTACCAAATGGTATGAATTATCATATTTTTTACTAATTAACCATTTTTATTTAATTTTTATGAATATTATTATATAAAAATGTATTAAAATTACTATGTGGATTTTTATATTTAAAATTTACATCTTTTTTTTTTCTACTATAGTTTAACCTTGAGGTTTCATTCACCGAATTTTTAAAACACGCCCAATTAAGAGCAAATTAAAATTGGATTCAAAGCATTTCACATTTATAACTATTATAATATTATAAAAAATCTCACGTGATATACACACATCACACAACTTTCTTTTACCTAAGATAATTATCTTATGTGGAAAGGTGAGTGATGTGCTGTCACACCAGATTTTTGCGTAGGTCCCCTTAATGCCAATTTATTTACAATTTAATCGATATCGTAGATTAAGAATCAGAGCGTTTACCCCCACCGTTTACCCCAACAACTCTTCTTCTGTCTTCGCTCTTAATTCCGCGCAGCGGGATCGGCAATTAAGAATAAGAAATGTAAAATTATATTTATTTTTATTAAAATTCCTCTAAGGCCAAAATTTCTCTATTCTTTGTATTTTAGATTTTTTGGATATTTTTTTTTTCCTTTCTCTTACCTATAAAAGTAATATAAATTGAGGTCAAGATTTCAACGGAAATACACGTTTTATTTAATTTTTAGCATTTTTTTTCCTATTTGAAATTGCATTTTGATTTTTTGCAAAATTTACTTTTTTTTTTTTAAATTTTTATTTGGGCTTAGTTTTCTTCCTCTAGGCCTTCCCTCCTAGTTTAACCAACATTCGGAGGATTATTGACTTTGCCAGTTCTCTTCTTCAAGTTGTAAATCTATTGATGTTCATTTGGACATATTCTACTTGACTTACAATTATCACAGACACTTCCGATTATTTTTATGATATTTGTATCCTATTCTTTTTTTAATTTATTATGGAATGCCTCTAAAAATGGAGAGATTGAGGTACATATATATTAATTACGATACAAATTATCCAAGCGTAATTAATTATATCAATTGCTATCCAAATAATCTAAATAAATTTTTATCGGATTGCCTGTGATTCGAACCTTTTAAGGTTATCAATATTGATAAAGTCAATGCCTTTAACCACGAGATAGGGGCGTTAAAAAATTTGTTTTACTAAAAATACAAAAACAATGAGGGTGCTTGTTATTTTATTTTCCCACTTACTCTCCATAATAGAATTAATTATTTTTGTAACCCTTGATAATTGTATTTATTTATTTATTTTCAATTTTCTATAATTTCTATTATATGCTTATTTTAATAAATATTAAATTGAAACCAAAAGCAAAAACCAATTTTTTTTCTACTATTTTATAGCTATAATTAACGGCGTTAATAAGTAAATAATAAGATAAAAGTGAAATACTAAATAAGAAATTAATTATTAATGAATAAATAATAAATGAAAATGAAATTATAAAAAAAAAATTAATTTAATTATTTGTTTTTTCTGTTTCAGGTAAGCGTGAAAAAATCACACACTAAACGCGAGATTCCACACGTTTTTTTTTCTTTTTTGGTAATTATTGCCATCTATTATATATTTATAAGCAAGCACAACACACACAACCTGATCCATGTATTAACTCATGTTTAATGAACTTAAAAAAAAAGAGAGAGAGAGTTTGAGGGTCATTGCCATCTCTCAACTTAATTACCATCCATTCATTCAAAAGAGATCAGTTTCTGAATTCTTTGATGATAAATAACTAAATGAGAGGAGAATAAAACAAAAAAAAAAAAATTAATAATAATAAAACGACATAGGAAACTAATGGTGAAAGTATTGTATATTGCAAACGATATATGATGCAGGGCATCTTGAATAGGAATATATAATTTGCCTGTGAATTATAGTCATTAATTAAAAGGAGATTGCAATATTCGAAAAGGGTCTCGTCGATTCATTATCTGCTCCTAGTCAATTAATGTTTTTTTTAAATCTACTTTAAACACTTGATGCTATTAATCATTGAGTTAATTATAATTAACATTTCCTATTTATTTGTTTTCGTTTTCTACTACGCAAATTAACCCAATAATAGTTTAATATGTTATTGTAATTAATAGAGTAAAAGGAGGCTAGAAGGGCCTTGAAATTTACAAATGCTCGAGAGACATTTTCATTTTACTTTGAATAACTTGGAATAGGAGGGAAAAAGCTTTTAATTAAAGGCATAAAAACGCTCGAAACGCAACTAAAAATCATTCCCTGTTTATTAATCACTTGTGCATCGTGCACTATTGGCACATTTCATACCCGATCGCCGCTTGTCTTGATAGTCAATTCCCGGTGAACATTTTTGAGAGTGAAAGGCTCTCTACGTCTCTTCTTTCCTCTCGTTGTCCTTGAATTTTTTGATAGAATAAGAATATTTACTCAACAATATAAAATATAATAAAATTTTAATTGAAAGTTTATATATTTTTTTCTTTGCAATATATTTCAGTAGAAGTACAAAAAGAAATTAAAAAAAATTTTTTTAGGCATGTGAGGCCATAGAGTGTGTAAACAGTTCCAATTATATTATATACGATACTTGTTAACCAGGTATATTTATTTATACTGCCTGGGATCAAAACCCACATTCCTTACTTTGAATTGAATATTGACAATTTAACCACGGGGTAAAAAATTCAAATTTTATTATGAATGAGTGCAACAATTATTGTAATTAATATATAATTATGCAGTGTCTCATTGTGCAGATGTAGAGGTCAATGATTCGCTTCCCATCCTGAGCTACAAATATATATTTATATTATATTTGCTACCAATTAATAAAAATAAATAAGGACGGAGTTTAAATGGTGTCAGTTGCCGACTGGACTTTAATATATATATAATTATCATTTGTCTTTCAAATAAATATTGTTATCGAGATGAGTAGAAAAGTTGGGGTGGTTTTGACTAATGGAAGTGAAAAAAAAAATCGATTTCAAATGTAGACTTGATTATTATAAAACAACCTCAAAATAAATAAATCTAGATAAATGTATCATCTTTATTTATTAAAAACCCAATATGAGATGTAAAAAAAAAGAAAAGAAATGAGTGAATGAGAAAAAATTTAATATATTTTAATGGTTGACTTAACAATTAGCATCTTGAAAGTTTTTCTGTCGGATCCCTTTTATGAATGTTTTAAAACTAAACCGAAGGCGAAGAGAAACCTTCGCGGAATGATTAGATGCCTAGAATATTGAATGATGAATGAATGGAGGCTGCATCTCCCATAAGCCATCAGGTGTGCGTGTGTGTGGCTTTGTGTTTGTGGCTCAGGGAAATTAGACCCGAGCCAAGTCGGCACCGATTCTCTTGGAAACCGGCTCATCGATTCCGGATTTATTTACCGAAACAACCGACAGGCTGTCTGTGCTGATCACTCCTTCCTCTTACGAAATGGCCACCTGGGCTATTAAAAGATTAAATACAATCTTATCACTATCACAGTATAACATTGTCATTGGGTATAATAAAAAATTCTGTGACATGAATATCAAGATACTTTCCTATTCAGGAATCCATTATAGCGAGGGAAAGAAGTGCTCTCTCTTTAAGAAATTTATAATTATAAAATAAACATTTAGTCACTTATGTTGATTGAATTGAGCAAAACCAAAGATAAATAAATAAAATTAGTGAATTTTTAAATAAATAAATTATAACCGTCTAGAGATTATAATAAAATTTTACCCCTTGTTTTGTTATATATTTTTTACTTTCTCTTACCTATATAGTTAGAATTATTGCGATTGCAAAAAAAATTCGATGTTTTAACGGAAATACACGTTTTGAGTCTAAAAAAATGGATCTCGAAAAATGGTGTGTGTCTGTGGTTTCTCAAAGCTGAAATATTATATTTAAGTGAGTAACTTGTCGCATGCATCTCGAAGCTTTACAATAAAGATTAATAGTATTTTCTGATGTACTTTTTTAGTTTTTTCTAGTTTCACAAATTTTACGATTTTGCTTAATATTCATATATAATTTACTTTTCCACACATCATATTACTTTCTCTTGCTAAAGATCTAAAAGATATGTGATGGGCTCTTATCACAGTAGATTTTTACCTGAAGATACTGATTTTCTTTTTTTTTTTAATGGTTTTAAAACTTTTTTTTTTTTCGAAATCCGAGGACATAGAGACTTTGAAATATGTGTTATTTTTTATTTATGAAAACTGTTAATTAATTAATTGGTAGCCAATATAATTTAAATAAATGACGGGAAGCGAAACAAAGACCATATTCAACGCAAGACAGAATCAACTATTTTTAGTATGATATCGGTCTTTTTCTCGATATGTCATTCAATATATTTTATTTAGAAAAGGATGAGATTCTTCGTTTTCACTAAGGTATGAAAGAAAGTTGATCGAATTTATATATTCGATATATAGGTGTTTAAATATAAAATTACATAAAAATCAGTCCAACCGTATATCCTTGTATACTGTGTACTGTACACGATCGTACAATTAAGAGTAACCCATGGAAAAAGTGAGCGAGCAAATTTTACAAATTTTTATATAAAAAAATTTCTTTATTTAAAAAAAAAAAATTATAATGGCCGGATTTTCTGATCATGATATGGATGAGAAAGATCTAGCAAACGGGATTATTTTATCCTCTCCTGGGGGAGTGAGAAAGCCTGGAAGACTTGGCCAGGTTGACAAATATGCAAGAACTTGAAGTGATTGAAAAATGGCAATTAACTGATAAAGTCAAGGAGAGCCAAAAGACTGTAGCGCTAATGATGATGATGATATGTATGTCATTCTTTTTGGTTGAAATATTCTAAAATAGCCACCCTCTTTTTTTTTAATTTAAAAAAAAAATTTTTTTTTTTTATATGTGTGAGAAAAAGATGTCATAAAATTTTTTAAATTTCTTAAAAGGCCCTTGTAAAAACCCTCTTCAACGGAAATGTTTATCTTTTCAAGGATGAAAAAAAAAATTTCCATCTTAGCATCTCAACATAAACCATTCATATATGGTTTGTTTGCTGACAATTTTTCTCTCTCTTAAATGGGAAGTCCAAAAGAGAGAGAAAAAAAAAAATTATTAAAAGTTTGATCAATATCTTTATGAGAAATAATATAAAAATATTTGTAAGTTGCTCATCATCATCGTCATCATTGGCGTTTCGAAATGAGATTTCTTTTCTTTTTCTGCATTTCTGAAGGAGAGTCACGCATGTCTGAATGGGATTCAGGCGAATTATCTTTCAGTATTTGGCAGCCATGCTTGTTTATAGTTTAGCGATAAGAATTTTTAAAAGCATTCAGCCGAAAAACGAAAGTCAAATTCGATTTCTATTCACCTGTGCCTTTTTGTTTTTCCAATTATTTATTTTTACTTTTTTTAATGAATTTTATTAAGAAATAAAATATTTTATAATATTAAATTACAAAACAAATTTTTCCTTTTTTTTTTTTTATTAGTAAAATCTTTCATAAGGATATCAAAGACAATTCCTCATTCTATCTTTAGAATGTATAAATATTCATAACGTTATTTGTGCATTCAAAAAAATTTTTCCTGATCGCTCGAAGAATTTTAAAAGGATAGAAGTAAAGAATAGAATTAAATTGTAAAAAGGGAATTTTTTATTTACATTTAAGAGTGTATACCAATAAGAATTTTTTATTTTTCCTTTCTATAATAATTGGGTTATATAATATTAATAATAAAGGTATATGATAAGTGAAAAGAAAAATATATCTAAATCACTGAATTCTGATTATATGGTATAATTATAAAACAATATATAAAAAAATCAATTATAGTTGGTAATTTATAGCCTGATGGTGGCAATTATGAAATAATATTTAATTTTTATTTTTAATTAATAAATAAATGAGGTGAAATTTTTTTATCTAAAACGTCTTTTTATTACTACCCGTCTTTGGAGACATTTCGGCTGCGACTGCAAGCCTTCCTCAGCTTTTAAAACATTTAAAGACTTGTCTGATTTAAATTTTAATCCAGCATTATTGTAATATATCTTTTTTTTAGGAATTTAAATTTAAATTAAACAATTAGCCTCCTGTGCTGAGGAAGGTTTGCAGTCGCAGCTAAAACGTCTCTCAAGAAGAGCAGTAATAAAAGTCGCTTTAATTAAAAAAAAAATTGGATTTCTTTCCTATTAATTTCAATTTTCCATTTCTGAATTAATATGATAAATATGATGACCAATATCATATTCAAGGAGGGGGAAGGAACTACAGTCAGAAAATGTAAGACCAAAAACGAAAATAAGAAAATTAAAATTTGGGAGAATATTATGGCAGTATGCAGGGTAGAATAGAATTTAAAGAGATCTTGCAGCAAGGAGAAAAAAATATTTATAGAATATTTTCGGACTGCGTTTTGGGATTGACAATTTTATTTAGCCCAACTTATGAATGAATATCAGTGGAAAGATGGAAACTCTTTCTCGTATGAAATGATGAATTTATCTAAAATATTGTTAAAATATTTTCATTAATCACGATATATCATATTGTTAACAATTTTTGGTGAGCTGATATTAATATTATTATTAATTTGTAATATTTCTCATTTAATTATTATTTTATTATTTCTAATAAATTCTTGTGATTTGGAGGAGGGTGTGATTTACACACCGAGAAGTCAACAGAAAATTTAAATATGTTTTATTTTATACAATCCCTTCATTTTCAGAAAAATTTTATTTTACCCACATCTTGGATTCAGATTGATTAGTATAATAGATTCCATTATATTATTGGTTTTATGTATTTTTCCGAATTAAAAAATGATTATATCATTTTGTTAATGAACCAATATTCACATTATTTTTTAATATGATTATATTCTTCTTTTGAAGCTTGGGAATTGGGATTAAGGAATTTCTCATATAAATGTAAAATATATATTAATGATTTAAATTTGAATTGAACATCGCTATTAGTAGCTATAAATAACAAAAACATTCTCAAATGAAATGATAGAAAATATTTTCTTATTTAATTTAGAAATTGAAATTGTTTTGTAAGAAAAAAGGGGGGTGGGGAGAGGAGGAGGCAAACCGGGTTAGAGAAACAATTTCCTCTAATGAAATTAATTTTATATTTTTTAGAAGTGTTTCCGTGTTGGGTTCACTTGAATTTGGTGGTGGGCGAAAGTTCAGATAGAATCTTTTCTTTTATAGAATTTAGAATTTATTTGATCTATTTTTTTTTTCTTTTTATTTTGAACATAAATTTAAAAAAAAAATTTTTATTTCTTTTAATTTACTTTAGTTTGAGAAATTTAATAAATAATGGGCCTCTGAAGGTGATTGTGCAGCTAGTGAATAAAATATAAAATCCATTTAGAAAATTGCTTCAAATTACTTTAGAAATTGGACAAACCCTTAATTTTAGTATTTATTAATTAACGGCGTTAATTAAGTGTTTAAAATATACTCAGTTTTCCTTTTACTTTTATACATTTTTCAAGTTCCGGATATTATTCAAGAAGGACAAGTATGGAAATATGAATGGATTCTGATGATTCATATATAAATTTTCAAAGAAAATTAATAAATAGTATTGTCATTATTTGTATAGAAACGTTCAAAATAGCATCTGATATTATTTTAAGAGAAATTCATTTTTCAATTTTACCTTATAAAGTTCTATAGCATGTTTCACCACTCGAATTTTTAAACCTTTCTTAATCAAAGAATATAAAAAAAAAAAAAAAATACCAAAATAGTGTCCTCTTTATTTTTTGAGTGATTGATAAGAATTTAATTGTTTTAAAGTATTTTAGTACCGTTGACTTTTTAGCATCGCAATTTATATCTTTTATTATTATTATTAATTTCAATCTGAAAAGTAGACAACTATAGATGTACCAACTAAATTCGTTTGTTTTTGCCTACTGGGGCGCAAGCCATTGACCATCTCTCTTCGATTAATAGCTACAGGCTTGTTAATTTCGAGGAATTTTTGATAATGCGCATGTGTAGTCAGCTTTGGATAAATTCTGGAGCTATTAATCGAAAAATCCATTAGTGAGAGGGTTGTCTGTCTTCCAGCAAACAATCTTAAAGTCAAATTTTTACTAAAAATTTATAATATTAATATATATGGCTAACCTTTGATAAAATCTCTTGAGCACCCATCTCGTAGTGGAGGGGTATTGTTAATCTTTTTTTTTCATATATTTTCTCCAGTCAGCTTTAGTCATTCAATCAGTTAATAAGCTTAAAAGTCGAGAGAGACATGGAATTTATTTAAATCCATGGATAACAATTGGTATAAATATATATACCTGGGTAATACGTATCCTAATATATATTTATAATTGTTTAAGGGATATCTGAGCTCAGATGCCTTAAAATCTCTTGCAATGTTGAGGTTAATTTGTGGATAAGCCTATTAGTATCAACCAAGTTTCTTTTTTTGAAATTCATGGTATATATACTAATATAATATTGTTACTCGGATTTTAAAATAACTTTTAAAGAAAAAATTCCTAGTTAAATTTTTTTTATTAAGTTATTACATAAATGAATAAATAATATTAATAAATTCGAAAGTTAAATTATATATTTCTAATTAGAAGAGCGCATACTACTAATTGAAAATAGAAAATTAAAAACTCTCATTTTTGTTTTAAACATCTGTTACGACCGTCTGAGAATTAAGTAACCTCATTGTGTGTTAGTTAGTGATCGGTTATTTTGTTAGAAACATGAAACCTAGCCTTTTTTTTTTTTAGGGCTTAAGATAGCAATCTGGTGCTGCTCATTTCAAGGACCCCAACAAAACAAGTTTATTTTTTTTTTTTACTTTCTACGTTCAAATAAAGAAATAATAATAAGACAATTTCAATTCAATAATTTTTTTTCTCATAATCCTCAACTTTTACCAGGTGATTTTTATTCATAAAATTTGCCTACTAGGTCATTAACTTGACCTTTCTTCCGCATCAGAATAAAGAACAATATATTAATTATTGATAAATTCAATTTTGAGGTCAAGGTCGAACTTTTTTTTTTATAAATAATAAATTTCAACAAATTTTCTCTTCGCCCGTTGAAATCTCTTTAAATATTTAATTCAATTCTTCTTCTAATTAGATATCACTGACCACAAGGATTTCTTGTCGTTTTAAATACGAATTATATTATTATTGTAGAGTCTATCTCTAGAGAGTCAAAAAAAAAGAACCCGTGTATAGAACGAGTTGGAAGTGGGTTTTCGTTCGAATCGAGTTTATGAGCGTGAGTGAAACATAACGCCCAACATTGCAAGAGATTTTATCATAAGGTTGGCAAACTTTAAGAGAGAGAGAGAGAGAGGCGAGGTCTGTAATATAAGGATTCATCCATTTGCGTGTCACAAATTATATTCACAACTTTTTGACATTTTGATTTAAGAAATTTTTTTTTTGCAATCCTATTTTATAAAAAAAGTATAAAATTTCTTGTTAATAAATAAATAAGGAAGAGGTGGTAATCAGTGGAATGTTAAAGTGAATGTACCATAAATAAATAAAGTTTTTTGGAGGGCTTTTACCTTTAATTCAATGTTCACTGAGATATGAAAAGTTTTCACTATCGCATTTTCTCAATGATATGTAATATACTAGTATAGGGTTTTCTAAACCGGATTAGGGTTTGTGAGTCGCGACAAAATTTTAAAATATGGCAAAAAATGATACTGTGTCGGAATATACACAGCTTTAAAGTGGTTTATTATTAACGTTCAAGAAAAATTTATTTTTATACCAACATGTGAACAGAGTAAATTTATTTTTATAAAATATATTTTATTTTACAAAATGTACTCGTATTTAATTTTTTTAGTTCATAATATTAATATTTGTAGTCATAAATATTTATGTGTTGAACTCGGTTTTTTTTTAAATTATTTATATCAATGTTTCATAAGTAATTTAGTAATTACTTTTCTTTTCCCTTTTTTAAAAACAAAAAACTGGTGGGTCGCGAAAAAATTTATTTTCTAAGAGTGGTCGCAGTCCATAAAAGTTTAGCATTTCTTGTATGGTTATAATATTAATTTACAATGAAAATATATTGTTGAAAAAAAAATATTATATTGAGAATCCCTTTATTTTAAGTTGTGAGTCACCAAAAGATATTTTCTTTCAACGAACTTCTCTTACATCGTAATAATGATTCATTCGAACCATTCATAAAAGCTAAGACGTTAATGATGAAAGAATTTTTTATCTAATAATTTTTTTTTCTAATTTGTAAAAATTATTTATCATATATACGTACTTATAATGTTGAAATAATTTATTTTTTATTTCTTTTCTTTTGAGAAAAAATGTTTCTGTTATCAATACAAGAGAATTTTATAATACTTAGGTAAGAAATAATTTCCTTTCATTGTTTAATGAGTAATATTGAAAAGATAATAAACCTGGCATATTAAAATGCTGGTTTATGATTAATAATTAATATACTGATAGGAAAAAAATATGAGAGCCGTTATCATTCATGACAATTAAAGAAACAGATGGTATTTATTAAATGCCCTATTTGACTAGATTATAAAATTATATTTATTTTGAAAAATGTTGATTTTGATTTACTTTTAATATATATATGTAACGATGTAAACTCAATCAATAAATTCTATGATAATGGAGTGTAATAAAATATTGGAGGTCGTTATGCAGAGGCGTTTTATATTTTATTTGTTCTTGATCGAAAGGATTCACATTAAAATTATATTGAGATTTTTAAAAAATAAATAAATAATTTTTTTTTAATAATCCAATAAAAATATTTTTACATTATAAGTATTGCAATACTATATAAAATTTATTAGTATTGTTTATTTTAATTATTAATAAGTGAATATTATTTTAAAAATCGTTTAAAATTTTTAATATATCGTAAAATTTCATTATCTGGATTCAATTTGCAAATTCGAAATTTGTAATAAAAAACTATAATAATAAAAATTTATTTTATCTCCTGCCCAGAAGTGACTCTTAACATTTATAGTGAATAAACTTATAAATTGAAGGATTTTTTTGGTTTTTAAAATAATATTCACTTATTAATAATAACAATAAACGAAATCTAATAAATTTTATATATTATAGCAATACCTTTAATGTAAAAATATTTTTATTTGATTATTAAAAAATTTTATTTTTTTTTTAAATCTCAATATAATTATAATGTGAATCCAGCCAGCGGCCCTGACATAGAGGAGGAGAGGCAGCCACCAAGATTTCTGTTTACAAGCAAGGCCGAGAGATGCTGAATCTTGGATGGGTGGCCCCCAAGAAACGAGGGCGTTGAACGATCCCCGGAAGTCAGTAATAATTGCATTTTTTCAACATTATATAAGTCTTAATAGCTATAGC
>JAAAKE020153170.1:0-12537 GCA_010014785.2 Anisolabis maritima
AATACCTTCTCTATTCTATATAGTATTAGATATATAGAAAGAGAAAGTAATTAAATATCTATATATTGTATATAAGAGCGGACAGTAAGTCAGTCTGTTTGAGCAACTGCACCAAGGGACAGGACTTATCTAACAATGATTATTTAATTTAATCAATAAAAAAAGATATTATGTATAAATATTAATTAATATCTTTTATTCAACAACATGCTTATTATTAATAAATAATTATTGAGCTCTGTCCCTTGGTGCAGAGCTAGAGGTCTGGCTTCATGTACCAAAGGTCAGTGGTTCATTTCCGTCCTGAGCGACAAAATTTTATTTAAATTATATTGGCTACCAATTAATTTTCAATTCAAGTCTAAATGGCCTCCAATGCCGAAAAAGACTAAAAAAAAAAAAAATAATTATTGAAAAATTTCTCCAAGTACATAAGCGACTACAGTTGGTTAGAAGGCGCTAACCAGTGTAATTGTAACTGTAGTGATCTTTTCTTTTTTTTTTTTACTTTTTTTGTTTAATTGTATTTTCTCTTAAATTTTTTTTCTATTGTATCTCAAATAAGAAGGGCTGAATGGTTTTAGCCACAGCCGAAAATAAAGAAAAAAAAAAAAAACTGTAGTGATCGAATGGGCTATGTCCCCCTAGCTAGATGCCGAGTCCGTCAACACAAGCACAGCTGGTTTCACTTAAAATTATATCTAATTTCAAAATGGATATAAGTGTAGTGATGGGTTTTGGCCTTTTTTTTAAAAATATTTTTAAATTTTTTATAATAAATGAATTAATAGAATATATCTTTTCTTATTTTGGTTTCAATAATTTTCTTTCGATTTTTTTTTTGTTTTTTCTTCGTGTCCCTTGCTATCATTCCATGCTCCCATAGGGGTCGCACCCCAGGTTAAGAATTGCCGGCATAGCCAATATGATTGGACAATGCTGAAGAGGGTTTAAGAATGAATGCTGTGCCTCATGCGCCAAAAATGCACGAAACAGCCAAAAAAATTGGAAATTTGTAAAATAGCTATTTTTAAAGTTATTCAATTCCTTTTCCTAAGGTTTTTATATGAATGAGGGAGAGAGAGATCATCTCTCTCATTTATTCTATATATAAACCATCATTTCTCTTAGGATATTTATTTCCTCTCTCTCTCTCTCTCTCTCTCTTCGGAGAGAGAAGATTGAATCACCGCCAGTCAGGTCAACACAAACTCTAACTAAACAACAAAATTAGATAATTTCATAATATTAAAAATAAAACAGGCTACAAGGCTACATAAATACAATAAAATATAAACAACGCCTGCGATGAGATGCGATCATTTATTTAAAATAACTAGTTGATGTAAAGAAAAGAGAGATAGAGAGAGAGAGAAATTCTTTCAAAGTTTATTGAAAGGAAATTAAAATTTCCTGTATTTGTGCTAAATATGGAAGAATACAGGAGAAGATAAAGTTGAAGAAAATCCAGATTCAAATCCACCTCATGGAGAAAAAATATCCAGTTATATCTACTCCTGGGGAAAGAACGGTAAGAGTAATCGCATCGTGTCAACAATTGACACCATGAGGATTAAGTTTCATGGAGTGAGGGGGGTTCCCCATAGGATAATTTTTTTTCTGACAGCTAGATTTGAACCAGGGTTGTATTTAATTCAATTGCTTTATCTCTTCTTATTATTACATAAAAATTACATAAATAATTGAAGTGCAGTGATAGAAGAATACAAAAATAGTATGGCTTAAGCAGTGCAGAGTAAGACAATGCAATTTTTAAAGAGTATAGAAATTCTTGTCAACTCGCGTCCACAAATTGAATTTTCCCAGAGGTTACAAATTCTGAATGTTGCTTAGTTTTGGATTGATTTGTTGTTTTAAGCTAAGATGAGTCGAATTTTTGCAGCACAGGAATACACTAAATCAATGTTCCTAGTTTTGGAAGGTTATCAATATTCTGTCCCTTGGTGCAGAGGTAGATGTTTTGCTTCACGTACCAAAGGTCAATGATTCGGTCCTCGTCCTCTTCTTTGTCCGACAAAAATTTATTTATAATATATTGGCTTACAATCAAAATATATAAATAAGGAGACAGTCTATCTAAATGGCGTCCAAAGTCAAAAAAGACTTAAAATAAAAAAAAGATTATCAAGGTTGACAATGTAAATATCTATAACCTCTTGGCCACGGGGTGGGGCAGGTTCATTTCATTTCATTTGGACCGTATATTTACAAGAGAGATTGGAGATTAGTTCATTTCATTTGATGACTCAAAATAGGAGAGGCTCTTTTCTCTCTCTCCTTTTTTGATGAACATTACAGATGCCATTTACTCATCAGGACTAAAACTTAAAAAATATTTCATTTTATTATTTATCGGATAAAATAAAATGAATTGTTTGTTTTTCTTTTCTTCTTTTCATTCCTGACTCTATACCCTGTTTTCCCATTAGAGGCGGCATAAATTAAAAGTACCTTACCATCCCTACTGAACTTGAGAAGTGTAACTTTACACTTTACAGTAACATTAGCTGTCCTTGCCAATGTTAAGAAACTACCACCATATGTAATATATTTCTTGTTAATGGAAAAGGATGTCTTCTAATCAAATAGAAATTTTTTGTGGAATTTTATAAGCCGCATTCCATTATAAACCACAGTTTTAACATGTTATCAATTCCTAGACATAATATCGAATTCAAAGACTTGTTTTCTGTTCTGGGTGTAACGATTGGATAGGATCTTTCCTGAAATGACCATATTTCTGCGGTCGCCAAATCTGCTGCTAGGAAGATCAGTTTCCTCTTCAGATCCTAGCAATATTTCTCCCCTCACCAACTTCTAACCCTTTACAAGGCTCAAAATCTTTTTTTTTTTTTGGGCCTTATAGGGAACAGAACTGTTAAATCCATCATTTGTTGGGCAATATAATTTAAATGAATTTAATCGCAAAGGATGGGAAACAAAGGGATCACTGATCTCTTTCCTTGCCATTACTCTAAGAGGCAAAAGCTTCTGATATTTATATATTCTTTGGTAAATATGATGTGATGAATAAAATTAAAATATTGTAATTAATATAGAAAGAGAGATTCTATATCTCTTTTCTTGATGTAATAATGAATTCCTATTTCCATGGAAAATCAATTAGATTATGTAAATACAAGTATAGGCTGTCACTCATACAAGTTCTTTTTTTTTTTTTAAATTAATTTAACAAAAAAAAAAATATCAAATCAAATCAATATAGTCTAGCTACTTAGAATTTTATATTGAAATTTAAAAAATATAAATACGTTAGCATAACGTGAATATTTTACATTTGGGCAAAAGGAAGGAATAAATATCTTCCGGGTACTCTGCTCACGTTTTCTTTCTAGGGGATGATATTTTGTGGTTTGGGTGCAAAGCAATTGACTTTTTGTTGAGAGTAAGAAAATAAAATTTATTAGTTTAAAAGGGGTATAATGATTATTTTAAAATTAATGATGTAAAAAGGAGATATGAAAACAAACAATCACAACTACAACAACAACGCATTTGCAGGTAGAGAGGCGAATGGTTCACTTACTCAATCCTTGCAAAGTGAATGGTCCAGTTGAATCAACCAATACATCATCCCCTCCCTCGTCATTTTTCTTTTTATTTAATCGAACAACTCGATCTGGGAATGCAAATGAAACACGAAATATTTAATTAGAAATAATGATTTTATTGAAGAGTAAGATGAAAGAATCCTTAAAAGAAAATGTTTAGCTCACTTTCTCTTATTTAGCTCTTGTTTAGCTTCCTTTCTCTTATTTATTTATATTTTCATTCCCTTTCATGACCTGTCTGTTCGTCATAACCTAGACCTAGTCTTATGATTTTTCTTATGGTTTATTTGTGTCCACACGTTTCGATATTAAAAAAGTAAAATGAACAATAATTCTTTCTTTTCAAACAAAGTGTTCATTTAGATTAGATTTAATTTAAATAAAGGATCGTCAAAAAAAAGAAAGAAAAAGAATTTATGTTTAAAAAGGAAGGCAACTCAGGCTCTCGCCTAGGCAAAACAAATGAATGTTGTTCTAATAAGAAAAGAAACAATTGTTTATGGTAGGGGAATGAAGTTTCCCTTTTGCAAACACTTCAACTCAAAATAAAAAAATTACAATTATTTTACTTAAAATTCTCTCAACTCGCGGGCGGGGACGCTTCGACTGCCATTGACTTAAAAATACAATCCGTTAAATGGGAGCGGATTTATTCTAAAAAATATCACATATCACTCAACTTTTTCTAACATAAAGTAACGAAAGCTGAGTGATGTGTAATAACACCATATTTTTTGCGAGTCCCCTAGGTAGTCATTCTCTAATTTATCTTTTAAAAGAAGAACAGTTGCTCCGCTGTTTGCCTTACAAACTGCAAAATAATACATCAGTAAAGAGTGCTCAGACAATTTGGGGTGAAAAAGGGTTAATACATTTCAAATATCATCTAATAAATAATTATTATATGTATTTTAATCAATCGTTCGAGCTAATTTTGAGAAAATCGAAAAACTAAAAGAAACAAAAACTAAAAAAACGCATCAGTAAAGTGGCCACAGACAATTTTGGGAAGATAAAGAGCAACTAAAAATCAATTGGTATATGAATTTTAATTAAAATCTTTGAGCGAATTTTGAGAAAATCGAAAATAACCAAAAAGGTACATCACTAATGTACTAGTACTCTGGCCGATTTTATTGAAAAGTTTTGAGTTGCATGCGACGAGGATACCTAATTTAAATATAAAACGTTTTTTCCCTTTTGAGAAATCTTGTTCACATGAACACAAACAGACCATTTTAGTTTCTCTTACCTATATATGAAAGTATTGCGATCTCAAAAAAAATCTATGTAGAGATATCACCGGAAATACACGGTTTGAGGTCCCCTGTCTCTAATAAAAATGGGGCTCACAAATTGGTCTGTCTATGTGTGTCTGTGAAAATATTTCTCAAAAACGAAAAAACGTACAAAATATATAAAATTTATATAAAATTTTATATTTAAGCTACGTTTTCCCGGAAGCACCTGAAAGTTCTTCTATGAAATCGACCAACAGCTATTAGTACTTTACTGATATACTTTTTTAGTTTTTTCGATTTTCTCAAAATTCGCTCTAACGATTTTGATTAAAATTCATATATCAATTGTATATTAGATGATCTTAGAAATGTATTAACCCTTTTCCACCCCCAAATTGTCTGGACACACTTTACTGATGTATTATTTTGCAGTTTGTAAGGCAAACAGCGGGAGCAACTGTTCTTCTTTTAAAAGATAAATTACGGAATGACTATCTAGGGGACCCGCAAAAAA
Organism: Anisolabis maritima; assembly: GCA_010014785.2. NCBI lineage: Eukaryota > Metazoa > Arthropoda > Insecta > Dermaptera > Anisolabididae > Anisolabis > Anisolabis maritima. The sequence goes on from JAAAKE020153170.1 coordinate 5,349, forward strand.
AGATGGTGGTATTGCACATCACTCAGCTTTCTTTACTTTATATTAGAAAAAGTTGAGTGATATGTGAGATTTTTTAAAAAAATTCATATATCAATTATATATTAGATGATCTTTGAAATGTATTAACCCTTATCTGCTCCAAAATTGTCTGGGATCTACTTTACTGATGTAGTTATTGTCTTTCGGCTACGAGGAGAAACCACTCTTCATTTAAGAGATGAAATAGAAGAAAACTTCTGAGAAGCCCCGAAGCAAAAAATCTGGTAGCAGATCACTCAGCTTTCCTTACCTTAGGTAAGAGAGGTTTCTGTGATGTGCTTTTAGTAACACCAGTCATTTTTAGTCTCAGGGCTCAAAATGTCTATTTCCTTTGAAATCTCGATATCGATTTTTTCCGATCGCAATACTTTCTCACTATATATTTCGAATATATAGGTAGGAGAAAGTAAAAAAACGAAAAATATAATAAATAAAATTGGATATAAGAATAATTAACATATGTCTCCTAATTTCTTTGAATTTTTAAAAAATTCAATTAATGAAAAGCAACATAACTTACAAATCAACATGACATACTGTGCATTCTAACGTTAGATAGGGTTGTAGATCAGTCATCTTTTATTTCCAGAGGATGGATAAAAATTGCAGAAGGGAAAGTGTTGCAATTTCCTTTCCTTACTTAATTTTCAATTATTTTCGTATATCCATTCAGAGACAAGGGGTAAGGAAGGCATAGATAGGAGCCCAGAAAGTGTCACCCTCTAAAAAATTTATCTCGATATGACAATGTCATTCCAAAGGGCCAATCATTATTCATAAGCTGGGAAAGTGTCGTGTAATTCTCAATTATTTTTTTTCACATGCATATCAGTATTGTTTTGTTTTAAAGTGATATTAAAATTATTCCATCCTACAATAATTATTTTAAACAAAAGTAATATTTTCTATGATTTCCTAGGAATTATTCACTTAGTTCTTCTTTTCTTCCTTTTAGAGAGAGTCCATTTAAAAAGAATTGGAGTTGGGGTAAGGAAGGCATAGATAGGAGACCGAAACGCTTCCTCTTATTTCGATCCTCACTGATGCGTGGTATACACAAGTGTTAAGGGCACTCTATTTTATGAGCAGATAAGAAAAGGACTGGTCTCTATGATGATGATGAGGATGATGAGATGAGGGGTCAACAAAGCCCTCTAAGAAATCCTCTTACGAGATTACAATAGATTCGAGAGGAGGGAGGGATTTCAACAAATTATTATTCGTAAGTGTTTTTTCCCCAATAATGATTTAAGTAAATTTGAAAATTGAAAAATGATAATCATTATAAAAATAGAGTCTCATGACTCCACGATGGGCAAATAAATTTTGTTCGATAAGTCTCGCCTCGGCTTTGGGTATCTAAGGGCTTTCTTTCATTTGCTACAATCTGCCTTCTACTTTCCTCATCTTTATCCAATAAATAAAATAATTAAACAAAAAACCGACTTTGCCGAACATTTACTAAGAAAAAATAGTAAGATATAGAACAGATTCTTAATTAAATCAAAATATATTAATATCTAATATTATTAGCAGTAATTGTATATATATTTGCATATTTTTTGAGCTCTAAGGATTTTTTCAATTAGGGGGGTTTTGGGCTGACAAATCGATCTGTCAAGGTTTCATCTTCGGGAAAATTTTGATAGGTTTTTTCTTAATTAAAGTAATTGATCAACAAGTGTGCCAATATATATTCACAGGTGTCAAAATCATAACATTGCAAGTGGGTGTTTTTCAAAACAAAACAAATGGTTCAAGTGGCCTTGGAAACAAAGTAAACAGAGCAAAGCTTGCTCTCCTAGAATTTTTAACAAATAAAAATTAAAAATTATATTTATAAATATATCAAATTTCAAAAAAATAAAAATAATAAATTAAAAATTATATTAATAAATATAAAATTTGTATCAAATTATAGAAAAAAAAAATCAACGAACAAACAAATAAAGGTAAGAGAAAGTTGTGTGATTGCGTTTTTCACACCAGATTTTTCCTCTCCAGCATAATGGTCCATAAAGACGATACACATATCTATTTATTACGCTACCTAAATTCACCATAAAAAGATGGCAGAATTAAAATATAATGTTAAGTCTTCGTTAAGTATCTCACTTTCTGTCAAATCACTCCAATTCACTCACTGATGAGAATGTTTCACCTCAGATTGGAATTTGAAGAAATTATCAGAGATCCAAAATGCCGCTAATTTTGATATTTAAACTAAACAAGTTTTAAAATACTATTGTGGGCTAAAGAAAGCATGTTGTTGCAGCCACAATGTCTTGAGAAAAGCATTAAAAAGTTGGAAAATATCAAAATATTAGATTTGTTTTATTTTCTTTTCCTGTTAATTTTTTTTTTTTTTGGCTTCTGAGGTCATTTAGATTCCATCCTCATTTATTTATATTAATTGACAGCCTATATAATATAAATAAATTTTTATTGCTCAGGCCGACAAGCTTTGGTATGTGAAGACCTTTAGTTCTGCATCAAGGGAATATTGTATTGATACTTAGGCCGGAAACTAAATAAAAACAAAATTAATTGCGAATAAATTGTTGTCCCAGCCACTTAGAATAGCTTCAAGACTCACACACAATTATTCTCTTTGCCTATGTTACTGAAATTAACTGCAATCAAAATAATTCCCCCCTGCCTTGTCCCTTGGTGCAGAGAGGTAGTGGTCCCACTTCAAATACCAGGGGCCAAGGTTCGGATCTGAGGCAGTCTGATGAAAATTTATTTATTTAAATACTAATTGACGTAAATAAATATGCCTTGATTATATGAATCGTGATTAAAATATATTGTATATTGTATGTTTAGAGTCTAGACTCCGGCTCCAGATGCCGAAGAAATTTAAAAAAAAATAAATAAAAAAATAATTTTATTTGTCCATGCCAGTCAATGGTTCGCTTCCCCTCCTAAGCGAGCAAACTTACTTAAATTAAATTATATATATATATATAATATATAAATTGGCTACCATTTGATTTAAATAAATATGGACGGATAACTTATAATTTAAATACAATTTATCGTACATGTCTAATGGCTTCAGATGCCGAAAAGACATAAAAAGAAAATAATGTTATTTAATTATCAAACGTAATTGTTTCTCAATAAATTAAATCAATTCAAATTTAGTGACCTGAATAAAAAAAAACTTCAAGTCTTGAGTAACAGAGGAGGGCAAATTTTAATATAATAATTAACAATCATCATTGTTAAATATAAAAACCAAATTTAACAATCATAATTGTTAATTATTAAATTAAAATTTGCCCTCCTCTGTTACTCAAAATACAATATCTATTTCTAAAAACTTGTTTAATTCCAATTACTTTTTAAATAACAAACTAAATTACGTAGTAGCTAGCCTTTAATAAAAGCGAAGAGATCTTTGAGAGGGAGATATATCAAATCTAAATAATCTAAAAAATAATCTGATTAGAAGAGGCAAAATTTCTAACAAAATTAGCCAACCAAGCAACCAACTCGTAACTTTTATAGAGAGAGTGCTTGCCCGCTTGCTTACTGCAAGATGATATTTAATTAAATCGGTGGAGGGGTTGAATCTCTCCCTGTCGGGTTCCATTACGTTAATTATTAAGAGAGAGATAGAGAGTGAGAACAAAGGGTTGACTGGACCTACTCTCTCACTGTCTCTCTGATCATTATATTTTTTGCACACTATCGAATCATTATTGATGCCTTTTTTATGCAATATGACGATGACAATAAAAAAGGAATCCCTCACTTTCAACGAATTAATTAACAACGAGACAAAAAAAATAAATAAATTTTTTAGAATAATTTAATATATGCATTTATTTAAAACAAATGACGTCAGAATGGTCAACTTGCATAAAGTGAATGCTGGTTACTATCAAGATGAAAAAACGAAGGTGAGGCTTCTTAATGAAAGGAATGGGCTTTGTTTATAAAAATTTTAGTCTTTTGTTTTGCAAACTCTGAAACCGCTGCTTCCATAAATTGCGAGTCTCCTAGAGAAAGAGGTTTCTGTGTGCCACAAGAACAGAGGTATTCAAAGTTCAGGTCACAAAAGATATCTAAGAGGGGGGACCCCCCCCCCCCCGGGTTCAAATGCATTTTTTAAAATTTTCAACTAGTCTTCTTAACATTTTGTTTCCTAGTTACTTGGAATATGAAGTACGGCAGTCGAGTTCCGGATTCTAGAAGGACGAAAAAGAGGAAATGGTGATAGGCGGAGCCAGCGCTCTCTAAAAGGATTTGGTTGGTGCAGTATAATCCTCCCTTGAGAATGGGTCAGTAGGACTCTTGCTGGGAGAAACTTTTTGATGACAGTATTTTAGGTTCCAAAATTAAGTTTCCAAAGGGGTGAGATGAAAAAAGTTCTTGTACACAAAAATTGAGATTATTTATCATTTTTTTATAGGATCAAAAACAGAACCACTTTATAAGATATTACAAATTTACATCAACAACAATTATTAATAGTTGGGAAAAAAATCCGTTTAAAAAGGGTATAATAGAAAAACAATACTTTTCTTTCACTTCATCCTGACTAATTACGACTATATATAAAAGTTTTACAATAATTTGGCTAGGGAGTTTTTGGCAAGGATATGATATAAAAAATGCGCAGCTTTTAATTTTTATTTACGCTTAAATGACGACTTTTCGATAGCGATTTTGTCTTCATCATTGTTTCGCTCAATAAGCAATGCAATAAAATTTGTGTCAGCAAGATTTTAAAGTGATAAAGACATGGGGAAGATAGAATTGTTGTTGAAACGTGGTCATTAAAGTGTATATAAAAATATTTTTAAAAAAAGGCTACGCATTTTTTCTATCAAATTCTTGTAAAAATTTTACTTTTTACTCGCAATCCAAATAAAAATGTTCAGATGTCTCTGAGGTTGAAATAATGACTTTAATGAAGGAGCGGGAAAATTACAATAAATAATTTCGATTTTTAAGTTCTAAAGACCCACCAAACGCCTTCGGGGGTTGAGAATCTCTATTTGAACCTAATGGGATACTGGGGGAGGGGGGGGGCCTCTAAAGAATAGGAAAGGAAGGATTAGCCAAAATTAAAAACTTTTAAGATCAGAGACGTTTCAAGACAATTTCATTATTTCATGCTTAGTCACAATCATATGTAGAAAAAAAATCATATAAAATATTCTTCTCTACGTTGCATGTTTGTTGAAAAGTGGATCGCATTTGATTAGCCCTGATATATAAATTAAAGTAATAAGAAGACCCAAAGTTGAAAAGACCTTTGTCCGTCGTTGTGTGTTAGTCCAAAAAAAAAGAAAAACATTTAAATAAATAAATAAATGTGATATTAAATCGATGTAAGGGACGGATGATTAGATAATTACGAGATAACAAATGCAGATGTGATTTAGGGAATCAAGTTTCAGGGACTTTAACCCCCGAGAATCTGTAGGCTATTAGCTTCTCTCTCCCCCCTCCCCTAAAAACAAACAGACCGTTCGTCCTTCGGTTCTTTAAATTACGCAATGAGATTGTGAAACCATCATCATTTTATGCTACACTTGATCCTCTCAAGATTATCTCCGAGGGGATTTTTATTTTTTTCTGCTGGTCTGTATGCACTAATTTAAAATATAACCTTAGTGGTAGGGGGAGAAGAAGGAGTATGCTACGTATGACACTCCTTGAAAAAAAAAGGGATTTATTTAAATAACCCGAGGGAAAAGAAAACAGGGAATTTCCTTTTTGCTCCGATGAAATTGATAATAAAAACGAAGATATCGGTATATTTATTTATGATACAATAATGGTGGCCCAAAAGTCAGTTTACAAACACAATTTTGTTACAATGCTTCAATATCCTGATTTTCTATTTGCTATTTTAAATTCTCAGATATATATTTTTTAGATCTAGATGGCTGTGTTCTTAAATAATAGATGTCACTAGGTGGTGATTAGATTGGATGTCGAGGAATTTGGGGATGGCCTCGAAGATGGTGCTTATGGGGCATTATAAAAGACAAGGTGTTTTAAAAAAATCCTTTTAAACATTTAATAATAATAACGAATTTGTAGTTCTGTTGAGGATAGATATAAAGCTTGCATCATCATTTTGACAATCATCACTAATGTTTATTCATATTTTTATAATATTAAATGATTTTTCATATATTTACCATATTTTTTATTATAAATGCAAATCGATCAACTAACTTTTGGGCCCACCCTGTAAATAGACTAGCTGCGCTCAAAATTTGATCATTTCTTCTAAATCCGTGGGAACGTCCTTCGCTAACTATTCCATGTTTCATACTCATAAACTTGTGAATAAACATATTGAGAATGGTTGATTCTCGCAGAGGCCATTACTAGGTTACTCCTTATTTTTTAGTGCCTAATTGCAGTAATTCCAAGAAGAAGATGTTGAAATTGAAATAAAATTTTAAATTTCCAGCTTAATTTGGCTAATCATGATTAGTAGGGTGTGGGTGCTCATCACGAATGATCAATTCGGAATTAGGGCCAGCTTTGTTTTGGGAAAAAAACCAAAATACTTTACATCTGCTTTTCTTTGGAAAAAGAAATAATAAGCATATATGACTTATTGAAATCTTCCACCTTCTTATTCGGGCGCCGACCCTTGAAAATTTTGTTGCAATACTAGTTGTAGAAGCAGTTGCAGTTTCTCTTCCTTCCTGAACATCAAGAGGAATCTTGGACTCCTCATTTGTCTTCTTAGAATTATCAGAGACAAATCTTTGCCATTAACCTTAACTGATTCAACTAGTGGGTGAGATTTGATCTGTTTCTTTTACCAGATATGACTTTGGTTCTACGCACTTCCTTTCTTCTTAAGATCTTTATTCATACGACGTTCTTATCTTATCCTCTTATCTTTTAAATCTCCCGGCTTTTTATCGTAGTAGAATTTTTGGTTCTCTATTCTTTGATTTCTATAATTTTTAATTCATATAAGATGTGAAGATTTCAAATTTTTCTTCGGCTTATGCAGCGTATTTCTTTATGGTTTCTAATTCAATCTACAAATTACTAATTATTAGTAAAGGTTCTGCTAATATATATAATAAGGAAAAAAAAAAAAAAAGGAAAATTATAAAAGAATGATGAATTCTCTGCGAGTCACTGCAACCCCCCCCCC
>JAAAKE020153181.1:0-12537 GCA_010014785.2 Anisolabis maritima
AAAAAAAAATCTGCAACTCTTAATAAATTTTATTGACCGTCATTTTTTAATTTTTCTTATTACCAGAAATTTTATATACTCTTATTTAAATTAGATTAAAAATATATTTTTTATATTTTATTAATTAAAAAAAAAAAAACTTTAAAGAAAATATTAAAACTAATACTGATGAATTATAAATGATATTTTTGGACTCAAAAATCTCTCCCAGCCGAGAGATTAAAGATAGTGACATTATCACTATTAATAACATTAAAAGTCAAGGGGTATGGGTTCGGATCTCAGGCTGTCTGATGAAATTGGATACCAATTGATATAAATAAATATGCCTGGATTAAATGTATAGTAAATAATATATATTCTATAATATTTAAAGTCTATATGATCTCAGATGTCGAAGACTTAAAAAAAAATCTCTCAATTGTTTGTTTATTTGTTGACTATTTTTGTATCCAAACCTCTAGATATTCCTCAAGTCCCATCTCTCACTTGCCTCTTCAGCCAAGCTACACGATGGGCCGACTGGTTTGCTCCCTTACCCGATCATATTTATAGAAGATTATTGTATTACTAAAATTTTTTCTTGAATCTTTTTTGCATAAAAGAATGAGGGAAATTCCACCCCCCAAAAAACCACCAATGCTAAAATAACCCTTTCTTATTATCCCCATTAGCTTATAAAGGGCCTTTTTTTATATTTTATCTCTGCATAGAGAAGGAGAGGGACTATGGCTCTCTGGTTGAATGGCCTTAGATACCGAAAAACTTCAATAAAAAATTAATGAAAATAATAATTTCTCTTTTATTCTGGCTTAGAGGATATATAAATATCGACTAGCTTAATCGTTTGTTGAAAAAATTTGCAGAAATTTGTCTGAAAATTTTGGCTTAACGGGAAGTGTCTTTAATTAATATAATATATTAATAGGGAATGTGAATATAAAATAGTCCAAAGAGCGAAATAAAGGGATATCTATAAACGGGAAAAGTGTAAAAGCTGATGCCTGTTGTTTAGTCAAGGTCAACCGGTCATCACTTCCAACAATCCATGCTCCGCCCACCTGTCTAGTTCAATAATTAAAAGATAAGATAATCAAAGATTCTATTAACTAACTTGAAAATATTAACTCCCTTAGAATCTAAAAAATAGAGGCTAGGAAAATTTTAAAAAAATGAAAGTTGTTCAAAAAATAAATAGAACAATTTTGTTTATATATATTTTTGAGTTTAATGTTTTAAAAGATATTTTGATTTTTCAAATTTAAACTTATAATTATGTAACACTTTAGGTGATAATGTCGATGGCCAGTAAATACAAGACTATAATGTAAATTATATTATATTATAATGTAAAAATGAATGATCTAAAATTAAAAAATAATAATAATAATTAAATAATTTATTTAGAAATAAAAAAATCACTGGATTTGATTTCTAAAGGCTATGAATTGCTATAAGAGATGATATCACGAATAATAGTCGAATGCCTATTTTCTTTTTGTAAAAAGGAAAAATAACTTTTTATTTAAAAAAATTTTTTATTCAATATATTTTTAAAAAATTATTTTATCATTTCAAGTACAGCAAAGACCTTTAATATTTTGAATAACTTATTAGGGTCGAATTTATTTCAAAAAAATATGCAATGCAGTAAAAAATTAAAATATAAAATCCATGCTAGTTGTTTATGTTGACATGTAGAAATACTTAATTTTTAATGAATTTTGTTTTATACCCAGTGCTCAAAGTGAGGCGGGATGGGGTGGGATGCCATCCCGGTACTTTTAAATAATTGCAAACCCATCCCACTGCCTCTTAGGAGAGATGCGTTTCGGAACATATTTTTTTAAATTTTAAGTAATTTTTTTATGAATTTTAAAAATTTTTATAAACAAAAAATTAAAAATAATTTGAAATGAGACTTTTAAATTTCAAATAGTAACGTATGAGGTATGAATATAAAAAAATTTATGAAATTTTCGTTACTAAGTAGAGTATTTCTTTTGTAACAATTTTCGCAGCTTTCCGTAAATTTCAATTTTTAGCCGATTTCTCGTTAGTAGACTTCCAAAATTTGTCGAATTTTGTTTAAAAAAATATATTTTTTTTAAAATAATGGATAAATTTAAAAATAATAATAATAATATAATAATAATTTTTTTATTTTCAGAAGTATTACTTAGGCATTGCAAGTGATTGCTCGAAATAATTTATTTTTTTTAATTTTTTTATTTAATAACGTATATTTTTTTCTAAATAAATAAATTTTTGTTTTTTATGTTTTATTAATATGCTCTTAATTTTATCTTTAACCATCCCTCCACTTTTAGCCCGCCACTTCGACCACTGCTTCTACCTTTATATACTTTAAATTATATAATTTTTAAGAAAAAAAATTTTTAGTAAAATTTTTAAATAAAAATTTATAAAAAGTCCGAAATTGTTTTGGTTTTAATTTTATTTATATATTTCTAATTCTTTCTTTTTATTTGATTATTTAAATAATGCACCTTTGATTTGAATGTAAAATTTTAGAAAAAGCATAAATAATTTTAAAATTGTTATTTAATTAAGTTATTATATTTTTTTCATTTGATTCACTTTTATTTAAAAAAAAGAAAACAAATCTCAAAATCGATTTTTTTTACTATAACAATACTTTCTCACTATATATTTCATATATGGGTAAGAGAAAATAAAGAGTTTAGCTATATAATAAGCTTGTATTGAAGGATCAAAGGAAACTGGAAACAATCGATTTACCAGAAGTGATTAATTTTAAGTTCACATCTAAAAAATCAAAATATCTCTTACTAATTTTAGATACATAATACTTATAAACAACTTTGTTCTATTCATCATTTTAAAAATTTTTTGTTTGAAAAAAATTATTTTACTTATTTAATTTCCTTCACTTTTTACTTAAAATTGATAACCAGCCAATATAATTTAAATAAATTTATCTATTAGGTCGAGAAGCGAAACATTGATCCTTGGAACATGAAGTAAGAACTCTACCTCTGCTCCAAGGGACAGAAGCTTCAAATGGGTTTTTAGCTCTTTTTTTTTATTTTCGGCCTCTTGGGCCATTTAGACTTTAAACAATATATATTATACAGACTATTATGATTCAAATCATCCAGGCATATTTATTTATACCAATAGATATTCAATTGTTTTAAATAATTTCTTATTGAATTGCCGGGTATCCGAACCACCTTGGCTTTTAAAGGTTATCAATGTTAACACTGTCAAATGTTTTAACTTTCATGAGCCGGGTGAATAGAAGCTCTTAAAATAGAATACGTCTACTTCTTAATTATTTAACTCGACTGGGTGGCATATACATTGTTAGTGTATATTAGTGTTAGTCCAATCGATCTAGAGCCGAAAGCAATAAATATCAAATAATAGGAGAATAATAAATAAATATCTAAATATTAATTGTCTGATTATTCAATATTAGAACTCTATTCGATCCCATTTAATGAAGAAATCAGCAGTTAGAAACATGGCCTGGAACCAAAAAGTTTTTTTTTAATTTGAGCATTCATTTTTTTTTATTTCACAGCTTTATTTTAAATAATTTTTGTAAAATAATACCAGCCGTTTTATTTGGAAATATTTCGCCCAGCTTAATGTCAGGCAATCTTTAGCACAAATATGATTTGATGGTTGTTCCGTGTCAATCAATATGTATAAGATTTTAGATGGATCTTCCGTCAAATTATATTTGTACTGAAGGTAGAAATATTTATAAATAAAATGATGTGATAGTGACCCAAAAACGGATGGTATTATTTCTTAATTAGTTATCCAACATACACTTGCAAATATGTTCAATAATTTGTTTTGTTTTTAGCTTCAAACTGTCCATCTTGAAGGGAATCGAATCACCGAATTGGCAGGAATTGTCTCAGGTCTGAGAGCAACTCCAAATTTGGCTTCTTTATCTATAAGAGGAAATCGATTACCAAGAGTGGAACGACAAGCACTTGCAGACTTAGCTGCTCTTACCGACCTAGACCTTGCAAGGTATCTTATTAAAAACTTTGTAAAGGATAAAGTGGGGCACTGATTTTTTGCATATAAAGTTAATCCATGTAACTTCTTTTTTAATAAATTTATATTATATTATCGCCTATTTATTACGATTATATTTTTAGAGTCCAGGTATATTGTATTTAAATTAAATAAACTCAAATGTCACTACTTTCTTTTTTTGCAGTATAATAGTTATAGTCAGTTAAAATAATGTTAATACCTTATAATGTTTCCTTTAATCTTTTTGATTTGTTTTATAAAAGATAATAAAATAATTTTTGACAAATTTTTCAATTCAATTTTAAGCATACTTGATAAATTTATTAAAAGATTGTTTTTCAATTAAAACCACTTGCTTTTTATTATTATAGATATTTCGTTTTATGGCCAAATATAATTTTAATTGCTAATTTCTTAAATATTTGAAATATAATTAAAAAATAAATAAATTCGTCTCTACGTACAGTGCCCTACATGTTCTCAAAGGATGTCTCGAATTTTTTATTTTTAATGATATTTTGAAAATGGAGCACAATATCCAAGAATTTCAAAATATTAATACATAACTTGATATCATGTTCCTAAAAGGAGTTAGGTTAGGCATGACAATGATTTTATAGCCATTTGAATTTTTGTTTTACTATTACTGATAATTTTTTATATTTTCAGTAACCGTTTGGAAATTTTGGAAGCTGGTGCATTCGCTCGTTTACCTTCATTAAAACGTTTAGATCTCTCTTCGAATTTTATAAGAAATATGGATCCCCGAGCCTTTCATGATGCTTCAAAAACTTTAGAGGAATTGTCATTTGCTTTCAATCTCATCTCAAGGCCTGATTATATACAGGTAATTTAAATTTAATTTTCATTTTTTATTTTAATGTTAAAATATGTTTTTGTTGTGTTTAAGGCTGTATTAGCTGCATTACCTCGACTCAATATTCTTGATGCTCGTGGAAATCGAATAACTTCATTACCTGCTGGATCGATTAGAGCACATCATCGACTTGAACGGCTTGATCTTTCGAATAATAGAATTTCAATGATCGGCCGAGGAGCACTAGAAGCTCTTCCCGCTTTAAGGGAACTTAATCTTGCCGAAAATGCCATTCCTGGTGCGGGATATGCTGGTGCTCCACCATGGGATCTTCCTGCTTTAAAAGGATTAGATTTAAGCCGAAACTCTCTCCGAAGAATTGATGCTGGTCTTTTGGCAAGACTTCCATCATTGCGTCGGCTGGCATTGTCCGAGAATGCAATCGGGATCATAGAACCAGATGCATTTTTAGCCTGTCCTAATTTGGAACAATTGGATTTGGCTGCCAATGGCCTCGCTGATATTCCACGAGGTGCTCTGAGGCCATTAAGAGCTCTTTTTGCTTTAGATTTGGGTGAAAATCGACTTGTCAACCTACCGCCTGATTTACCAGCGGCACTTGAAGTACTTCGGTTGAGATCTAATCAATTAACATCTCTCCCAGAACCTCCTCCTCGATTACCTGCCTTACGTCTCTTAGATCTTGCAGGTAACTATATATTTCTCTTCATATATTAAATTTTTTCTGATCAATTTTGAATAACTTAAGTCCAATTTTAAAGTTCATCATACCGTTTTTATAGTTTTAATAATCTTTATTTTTTTTTAGGAAACGCATTAACTAGATTACCACCTGGAATTTTACGAGGGATGCCACGTCTACAAAGACTACATATTGCTGAGAATAAATTGATATCTATTGAAGTAGATGCTCTTGGAGGATTGCCCCGTTTAGAAACTTTGGATTTACGAGGAAATCAGCTCAGAGATATAGCGGCTCATACATTACCCGCTCTCAAGTAATATTATTTATCAAATATTTTGATTTATAAATATAAATTGATTTGATTAAGGTGCTAAGGATTCGAGAGAAATATAAATATTTTGTGAAATTTATAAAATAGTTTCTTAGAAGATCAGGTTCTAGGTTTTTGTAATAAAGGGGACAAATATATTGTCTTTTAAATATCTATTTAATTTCCTATGATGGCCATTCCATAAAAGTTTTCTAATAAAAGACTGAACATGGCTTGTCTTTTATAAGCTAAACTAAATGCCATATTAGTGAAGGCGGATCAAACTCGCTGATTTTTTTTTTCCAGATCCAATCAAACTCAAAATCATTTTTAGGATATCTGATAAGAAATAATAATAAAACCTTATTTATGTACAAGTTTCTACTAAAAAATGAATTTTTTTCATAGTCATTTGAAGTGAGCAGTGGGGCAATTACCCCAAATGAGGGCACTTCATGCTGACCTTGTAGACCACCAAAAATAAAACCTTCCCCAAAATTTTCATTTAAAGATATTATATTTTAAATTAATTATTAATTATTAAATTAATAATTAATTGTTATATGCTCTATTTCAAAGACTAGACATTTGTTTAATCAATGTATTTTTAAATAATAATTCTAAATTTAGAAATAAAAGATTGAAAACTAATCTTGATGTATTATTATTATTTTTTTTATTATTTATTTTCTTTATCTTAAATTACATAAAATTTTATATCATAATTTCAATATTTTTCAGACATCTTGATTTGGCTTCCAATCGATTAGAACGTTTGGATAACAATGTCCTTTCCGAAGCGCCTGCACTTCGTTGGTTGGATCTAGGTGAAAACAGTTTACATGATTTAATTTTACCTTCAACTCCATTAGCTGCATTGGAACATCTCTCCGCAGCTGGAAATTCCTTCACTCATCCTCCTGAAATAAGTGGTTTAAAGAGTTTGGAGAAATTAGATTTAGGAAGTAATCGAATTAGCGTTTGGCCTCCATCTCGACCTGGTAAGTAAATCCCATTTTTCATATAATTCTTTTTCATTTCAATAATAATATTATCTTTTTAGGGGATTTAGGATCTATAAAAGAATTAAAAATTTCTGGTAATCGTCTCCGGTCTCTAATCACAAACTCATTTAGTCGACTTCCCCGGCTTGAAACTCTTGATCTTTCATCGAATGAAATTGAATCATTAGAACCAGCAGCTATCGCTGATCTTCCTGAACTTCGAGCACTTCTTTTAGCTGATAATAAACTTACTACTTTAGAACCAGGAAGATTAACTCGTCTTCCACGTCTTGGAATATTGGACTTAAGTAGCAATCGCCTTACTCATCAACCACGAGCTGCATTATCTGCGATTGGTGCATCTTTACAAGTTCTAGATCTCAGTGCTAATAGATTAATTAGATTGAGCGAAGCTGATCTTGCGCCACTTCCATGGCTAGAACAATTGAATGTAAGTATAAATCAATGAATATTCTCGAACAAAATTTTCCTGCATATACTAGTATTTTCCTTCCTAATAAGAGGGGCCCCCTGGCTATATATCTTTAATAATTTCCTTAATTTTTTTTATTTCAACTGGAGAGGAAAAGCATTGTAGTCATACCAATTTTGTCTTTTGAGATTTTTACAAGCTATTTATAACTCGGACAAACTGCTTTAGAAATGTCGGTTTAAGTGAACTTTATGAATATAAACTTCAGATATAAGAATCTCAATATGATCAACTTTTGGTACATATCTATTTCAAAAAATGGCAGATGTAGGAAATCCTTCGAAAATATCCTGCTTTGTCCAACTTCCCTATTTATTTTTTAAATAATAATAAAGTTTGAATATTTGTATTTTTTTAGTTGGATGATAATGGTATTTGTGCTGTTGAGGGATCCCCATTTTCACAATTATCTCGACTTCGTATTGTTAGTTTGCGAAATAATCGAATGTCAGTTGTACCTGAAAGGGCTTTTGCGCCCTTAAGAGAATCATCCACCAAATTAGACGTACACGGAAATCCAATCACTTGCGCTTGTCAAGCCATATGGTTGCAACAATGGTTGGTATCAGCAGAAATGGATCCAGAAGGTGATACAGATCTTACCTGTGCTGATGGAACGCCACTTCGAGAAGCTCGTCTCCAGAGAAGTGAATGTCCTGCTGAAAGTCCGGGTCGACTTGCTGATGAGTTATGTCCTCCAATCAGCATAACAGTGCCCACGAAAGGTTGTTAATAATTCATCTATATTGTAAATATACTAAAAAATTCACATATTATCTATGATATATTAATTAATTTTTGAGGCAATAAGGTAACAAGTTGGGGAACTTGGGCATCTCTAGGCCTTTACCCAAGCACTGAGGAAGGTGTCAATAAACTAAAAATAAAATTATTTTGGGGCACATTTCATAACAAAAATTATGCTAAATAAGTAAATAAAGGTGATTGATTACCTGCTCACTTAAATAATAAGTCCTAATATTTTGGCTCGATTTCTGTAGGGATTTTCTTGTAAAATGAATTTTAGCCAAGAACAAATTTTTGGAAAGATAAAAATATGAACCGCCTTTAAAATAAGGGCCCAGCCAGAAAAAAATTAAGAGAATGGAAAAATAGGAAAAATTTTTTATGGGAAAAATTAGGAATCATTTTTCTTTATCTTACTTCCATATAGCCTCGATGTATCATTGAAAGGCAACGAGTTGATTTTCTCTTTCAAGAAAAGTTTTTTATAAATTAAGATTTATTTACATGAAACTTTTTCTTTTAGGATCTTCAAGTTCTGAGGTGATCTCTTCTTGGATGAAAGTATATGATAAATCAAATACCACACAAGCACCAACCCCAGAAGAATCAGAATATTTCTATGATGAATACGTCGAGTATCCAGTGGATGAGAATCATACATCCACTGTTGCCCCAATTATTAGTTCTCCTTCGCCTATAAGTTCTTCCACCGTCGCAACTTTAAGTAGCATTTCCCCGCATTTAATTCCTGGCGATACTCCTACACTTTACGCTGCTCCAATCTCTACTCGATTCCCACCTCCAACAATCACAGTAAAACCTCCACAAAAAGTTAAACCAGCAAGTTCTTTTACGTTTTTCGGAATTCCATTACCCTCTCTCTGGTCTAATAAAGCGCGCAATGTTGATCACCAAACTGAAACGGGATTCAGGCCATTAACACCAGAAAGAGGTGGTTTCACTCCAATAATGGGACCTGTACAAAAACCTATTGCTAAAGTAATTCCAGTGACTCATCACCAACATTCAATGCAGGCTCAGCATGTTGATGCATTTGTTAATAATAATGGGAATGGGGTTGATAATTCCAGAGAAATAATTGCTATTAAAAAACACAAACAATTGTCTAGTTCAGAGTCACAAGAGGTTATTGAGTATAATTCAAAAAAAAATACCCTTCCTCCTCCCATTGAATCATCATATCAACCACCTGAAATAACACCTGATTCTGTACAATATGATGAAATATCGTCATCGACACATTCACTTATACCAAAATTTGAAATCTCCATCAGTCCTACAGAAAATACCAAACGGGATGATATAAAAAGAGGGCCTGGTTTAGAAATCTCAAAACCATCATCAAATGAAGAGACATTTCCAGTTTGGGATGTTAACCGTGGTCCTGGTTTAGAAGCTTCCCAAGCAACTATTCCTGAAGGAAATTATATTGTATCTAAAGATGATTCATCTTATCAAGCTCTTCCGATGACTAATCAAGAACCAGAATTGCCTAATATAGAATTGGAGGATCGCACAGCTTCTGGTTTGATTCGGGAAAATCCTACAACTCTTCCTCCGAATTCTCCATCACCTAAAACTATAGGCAAGTATAATTTTCTTATAAAAACTATGAAAATACTATTTTGTTAGGTTTTTTCAAAACTTAGGGCATTAGTGTAAATACTTTTATCTACAGTTAGTTACTTCATTCAGGTACACTTGAAATTTTCCTAAATTATCTGATATCGTGGGAGTGTTACAATTATTTTAGGATTTCAAAAAGGGATGGCCGTGAAATTATCATTAGTTTTAAACTAATTAATACAAATAAATATGAACTGAGTCTATATAGCTTCAGATAGAGAAAAAGAATTTCTCCAAAAATAAATAAGTTTACGCCTAAATATTTTAATGAAAAAACTATTTTTCAGTTCCTTGGAATGGTCCTTCGCTTTCTGCTCTATTAGTTCCGCCTTCAAGTGCGACAACCGCAGGCCGATCTACAATCAGTCGAGTAGTTCCTTCCGCGTCCGCAAGTAATAATGCCAACGACGGCCTTTTAGAAATTGATGATACTATGCCGGTGGCAAGTGGGCCTCTTGATTGGTATTATCGAAATTATAATCGTACCGATTTACAGCCATATGTAGCTCCGGGAGTTCCCAGACGATATGGTTACAATTTCGCAAGTGTTCTTAGCAATTCTTTATTTCTAAGTGTAACAATGTTATCCGCGATTGCAGTATTATAAAAAAAAGACATTAAATCATAAATATTGAATACCTAGTCACGGAGAAGATATTTTTTTTCAAAAAACATTAAATTACTTGAACCGATATTCGGGATCAAGTCAGTGACACAAAAACTGGAAATTAGTAAATTAAGAAATAACTCCAAAAATGTTAAAAAATTTATTATTCCTTCTAGTAAATGTATTAAAAATTGTAAATAGAATTGAAATCTTCGAATTTATTTTTATATCATGATTTAAAAAAAACTAGAAGGATTAATAATTTGAATTTAAAAAAAAATTGTGATTTTGTTATTTTTAAGCTTTTTTTTTTAGTAATAATTTAATTATTATGTTTAAGCTATTCTAACGATGCTTATATTATTATACACTATTTTATAATTTTTAAATATATTTTAAAAAATCCATTTTGTTACCAATTTAAGTGAAAAGATAAAAAAATTGAAGATGTTAAATTTAATAACCATATTTAGTTTTATAAATTGAAAATAGAATTTTTAAAATAAATGATTTTTATAAAAGATTAAACCATTTTAATTCAATGCAAATAATTAAAGATTTATTATGAAAATGACATTCATTTTCTGTATAAGTAGTGACTAATAGATAATCATAATGGGAACTTAATCGCACTTTTGTTCTTGAATTTTGTTAATATTAATAAAAAGACACTGTCAATTTTGATAACCTTAAAAGCCAAGAGGTGTGGGTTCGGATCCCAGGCAATTGTCTTTAAAAAGGAATTCAAAGAATTTTATATTAAATTTATATTATTTATATTAAATGAATAAAAAAAAGAGTATTTTAATACCAAATTTCAAGTATCCCATATTCCTTTCCTCTTCACAAAACTGAAGGGCTCCTCAAAGACGAGCAGGAAAAAAGATTGCGATTCGGCAGCCGGGGCTGCCATCCTAAGAGATTCACCAGCTGGGTTGATCGGATCATATACGATACCATCACCATGGACTCAACCGGATCACAATACCCCATCATTACCATGGAGAATGGCAGAACACCTGCTGGAGAGATCAGCCACGTCGAGCCCGAATCCACCAACACAATCACCAGCTCTCATGGTCGACAAATCATCTTCGCCGCGGCTAATAACGGCCCATCAATTCGTAAAGCGCATTTCCATCTTATCTCCCTAATAATTTTTATTTATTTTTCCTGTATAATTTTTAACATTTTTTTAAAATTTTTTTTATAATAAATCCTAAATTTTTATGAAATTAATTTTTTTTCTATTATTTATTTAATTATAATGAATTCCTTATAATATTTTTTAATATTTTCAAAATTTTCAATTTAATTTATTTATCAATTTAAAACATTAAATTCTCTTTTTTTTATTTATAAATTTTCAATTAACAGCAGAGGCAGATCACTCTCCCTGAGTACCCCAGTACGTACCTTCGACCAACTCATACGGAACCGTGGTATGGTTAATTTATTTAAATCAATTGGATACCAATTGATATAAATGAATATGCCTGGATTACAAGTAACTTAATAAGTATTTTGTGTATCTTTTCAAGTCTATATGGCCTCAGATGCTGAAGAGACTAAAAGAAAAAAAAATAAAACAAAATAAATAGACACATTCTTGTTATTTTTTTCGGCATGTGAGGCCATATAGACATTAAACGATATATAATATATTTATTTACGATACAATTGGTATCCAATTGATTTAAATAAATTTTCATAGAACTGGAAAAAATTTTAAGGAAAAAGACTGAGTGAATTTAATAAATAGAGAGGGAGAGAGCGAAAGGAGAATTTAAAAGATTTGAGTATCAAGTGACCTTGAAGAGAGAGAAGGGAAGAGAATAGAGAGATAAAAATAGCAAGGCGGAGCGGGAAGAAAGGATTGTTGAAATAAAAAAAAAATATTCCTATTAAGAAATATTTCACAAAAGATTATTTTAATCATTTTATGACATATGATGCATCATTTCAATTCAAAATTTCACGTAGATTAAAGATCTATAAACAAAATTTCGATATCTCAAATAGTTTTTAATCTATTGATAAAAATAAAAAAAAATATTAGATGTTAAATTAAAGAGCTTAGTAGATATATATGATATAGTTATTTGATGCAGAATTTTATAGGGATTACGAATCTATAATCCTTATTTTCCTATCGTAATTAT
>JAAAKE020153192.1:0-12537 GCA_010014785.2 Anisolabis maritima
GGTTCGTGGGCTCTTTCTCCTTCTGATAATAAATAGAGAAACAAATAAATAAAATAGAAAATTTTAGGCGCAGGGGGGAAAAAGGCTCCGCATCCTATACGAGTATTAAAACAAACTATGCCAATTACGTTTTGATCTCATGCGGACGACCTTCCCCTTCAAAACCAAAAAAAATTGCAAAACACTACAATGTGAAATTTCAATAAATAAAATTTTTAAAAATTAAGTTTAAATATAATTTCTAACCAGAAGTCAAAAAATAAAGACCATAAAGAAAAGAAATGTATTTGCTCTCCCCCCCTCCCTTCCCCTTAAAAAAATCAAACATGAACATAACTGAACTCTATTTTATAATGATAATAAAATTTTACATATTTACAGATATACTCTGTAAATACTAATAGTAGGATTTTGAAGGAAATTGCCTCTTTATGACTAAAATGGAAAAATCACTCAAATTTTTTCATGACTGTTTCTAAAATAGTTGTTAGAATGAAATAATAATTGAAAAGATATCTTTTTTTGTCCTTATAGAACTAATAAATAGTAAAGAGGCCCGGGAAGACAGGGGTCACATCCTACTTTCAGTCTCGTGAAAATGATTGACAATTTATTAATAAAGAATAACAAATCATTTATAATCGTAAAAAATTCTGTTTCGATTACAATCAATATTTTTCAACAATAACAATCGATTATTTTTTCTACAATCATAGTCTTTCCTATTTTTCGGCCCATTTAATGCAAATAGAGTAGTTTAAGGAGCCTGAATGAAAATTGAGTTTTTGTTGACTTTTATCTTAAATGAATTTAAAGCGCGCTTGCACTAGGACTTAGGTAGGGATGCTGTTTTTTATACTGTTTGAAATATTTACAATAAACTAAAATTGTTCAAAAATATGTTCGAGGGAAGAAGAAGGCACCCATTTTGAAGAGGGCCCAGGCCTTTTCGGGGAGGCTGAATAGGACCCAGTTGTTCTGTTTTTTAATTTTAATTTCTTTACTTTTTATCCACTGATTAATCAGTACCAGGCGTCTGATTGCAAGTACATCAAAAAACGGTTCCTTCTGAATATTATGATAAATGGCCATGACAGAATTTTACTTCATTTAGATTGCTACAATATCCAATTTGTTTATCTTTTTCCTATATTCTCCCTTCACCCTCAAACATTGTTACTTTAATTATCATCCTAGCGGTTAGTTAAAATGGAATTTACGTGACATTTAAATTCACAACCCCCTTGAGCAATTACAAACGCCTCCGCCCCCGAAGTACCATTGAAATCCGCCCTTCATTCAAAGACCACCCTTTCATTCACCTACGCACGTTATAATCAATCCTCCTACTCGTTTGGATTTATAAGCACAAGTATATCTAGATATTTTAAATAATACGATAAACATTTAATATTTTCTCTACATGTACTTGTAGTACGTATGTTAGTTGCGTCATAGAGTGGAATTTATTTTGTAGATAAAATTCAATCGATTCACATAATAAAAGAGTTTTTTATGAATATTGTGCAATATCTTTTATTCAAACTATTGTTATTCAGTTAATTATTCATTTTATTAAAAAACATTTTAAGTTTTCAAACATGTTGCAAATTATTTATCATAAATATTATTTTGTTCTAACTAATCAGGGAGGTATCTAGGAAGGACGTATGTGGCTCCCGTCAAACTTATTTCCTTACATATAAGGAAAGAATTTCAAGCAAAAAATTGGTCTCCACCCGGAAATTTTAAATAGAGCTTCACCCATTCTCCCAAAAAATTTCTGGATTCTTTATTTAACGTAACTCTTAAGAGAAGTTTCGTTACAAGATTTATAACTTCTTCAGACCTTGACTTATTAAAATAAATTATACAAGAAATGGCTCATTGGAAAAGGATACTTCCGAAAAAAGTAAATTTTTAAAAACAAAAGTTCCAAAAATAATTATATTCAAAGGCATTGTAAAAAAAAATATTTTTGTATCTCTTGATAAATTTGATTTTTGCGGTGGCTCTCCTATTTGAACCATTATATCTATAATTTATTTTATAACAGAAGGCCTGTTACAAATCTTGTAACGAAACCTCGACTGAGAGTTATCCTTGAATTTGAATTGCTTTGAATTTCTTTACATTTTTACTGTATATTTTTTAGTCATAATATTTATATTTTTTATAAATAAAACATTTTCAATTATAAAAACCTAATTCAAATAAAATAATCATCATCATTAAATTACACACATACAAAAAACTATTAATAATTTGTAATTTAATGCCTTTTAAGAGATTTAAAAAATTCTCCCATCAAAATCTTCTATCCGATAATTTCTTACAATTTTTTCTCAGGGAAGTAGAAATAAGTCATCATGACAATCTTTTGGGAATGTTCAAAAAAATAAATAAATGAATCATTAATAAGGATAAATTTATATTTTCTGAAAAAATGGAAATTTTCTAATAAAAAGTTGCTAATCCTTTTGAAGCACGCAACCTTTGCGATTCTACGATTGATTGCAAACACCCACCAGAGTCAGATTCGTTTTCACCTCCCCACACCTTGAAATTTCAATTAGAATTAGACACACCCCCTCAGTGACATTTACAAACAACAATTTATTTATTGTCATTTTTTTAATAACGAGTTAGGAAAGTAAACCATTGCTCATTAAATTTTTTGACTTTGAAAAATGATAAATTTATTATTAAAATAAAAAAATTTCTATGGCCAGGATAATGTTATCAATAAATAAACCTTATTTTTTCTTTTTTTTTTGTGAAATAACAAACGAGCCTGTATCCTGCGTGATGCTGGAAAATATCAACATCAAACACTTGCACACACTGACATTTTATATTTAAATAGAAGATAAAGATTGGGTTCTTTGCTTCTCCTGTTGACAAACGATTGCTCCCAGATTCATAAATCGAACCCACCTCAAGGATATTTCAAATTATCATATTAAAATAAAATCTTAAGGCAAAAAAAATTAAACCTGGAAATTTTTTGTCATGCTTCGATCCTGCCTGGATTATATGGAAAAATACAATAAATAAAATAGTAAAAAAAAAGGCTAAAGAAATTTCATAAAGATTTAACCTTCATTTTTCTAGAATAATTTTTCATAAAATAGAGCGTTATCAAAAAATCCTCTTTGAGAAAAATTTATATATATACAAGGAGAAAAGGTAATTTTTGCTTTGGAGTAGAAAGTTTTAGTTCTTATTTTTTCTAGAATCGGCATCAATAATACGGTTCCTCTTAAAAAAATTAATATACAATTTTTTTGAAAATACCTATATTTCTTTTCTCTAAATGTCAATTTCCTATTTTCATCCGGCGTCAGGCTGAGCGACGTAACTGGTCTGATTTTTTGCCCGCAATGCGGAAATATCTTAGGAGTAGAACGAGTTTCTCACTCCTGAACTTTTTTTTCATGTCAAATTATTTTATTACTTTTAAAAAGAATCTGCAAATATACTAAGGGCTCACATCTTGTCATTACATGGATGGTTATCACATTTCTCCGAGCTAAGACTAGCATTTTTCCTTTCCGCATTTATGCCATTCTTTCCCACTCTTCCTTATCAAATTCCTTCACAAAAGTATCTTCCACAAATTTTCAGATTCTTTCAAAATACTTTAAGATATCCACACATAGATGAGATTTGCTTTTGAAACTTAGTGAACATTGTTCGTTTTGTCATTTAGCATTTAGATCTATCACTCCCATTAGTTTAGAATTTTTTAATTAAGATTCCATTATTTTTAGAGTAGGTGTTACTCTAATAATGGGAATATGGGTACCAATATTTTCAATAGAGGAAACACTTTAAAAATTGTTAATACTAATTACATTTAAGGACTCGCTTTCTTTTTTATGTAGAGGATTGTTACGGATTGGCGAGTTCTCAGTTTTGCAATTTCCTTCCATATTTTCAAATTAATATATTTTTTTAATAAAATCGAGGCCTTTTAAGTCAAATTCCTATTATTATCCGTATTTCTACGAAACAAATATATAAAGAAATTTTAAATTGAAACATGCGAAAGAACGGACATGACCTCCACTTTATGTTTTCATTCTTTATAAAGAGAGTTATTAAATAGATAGTTGTGGGAGGAAGAAATAGATGGCAATGGTCTCGAGGGCAACGAATATAATATAGCCATCCCTAGGGGGGTTGGGTTGGCGTGTCCTTCGGCGCTGTCAATGGGCGCAGCGACGGACGGCGTCGCTGCTGTTCCCTATCGATCCGTCCCTTTCCTACCTTTTACACCCCGGATCTCTCCGTCTCTTTCACTCGGTGGTTGGTTCACGTGGGCCCCCACCCCTTCCACTAACGTCCTCAGTTCGGACGACGTCACCGGACGCACCGACTACCAGCAGACGCCAATCTCATCACTTTTCGTTTCGAAATGGACCCTAATCACGGTATGTTCTTTAACAATCTTTCCCACTTGTTTTAAGGGTGTGTTGTGACCTTCTTTTTTTGATAAATCGTTCTTCTTGATGGCTCACTGACCCAGTTTCCCTCTCTCTTCTCTCTCCCTTAGGAGAAGAGAACCCTTCATTTCCTTCTCCCTTGTTATCGTTCCAATATCTGCATTGACTAGTGTATATTTAAATATGTCGTTAATAGTTTGTCATCTCATTGGATATTAAACATTAAAAAATTTTAAACGAAAATCTTTTCTACTTAACTTTTTATTTTATTCTTATGTTGTGTTTCGAATATAGGTTAACAAAATCCTCAAAAGAAAAGAAAGCCATTCGGAAACCAAAAGTGATTAAGTCCACTTTTTATTTTCTGAACTGGAGCTTCCAGCAAGGGATTCCACTATTTTTAATATTTAAAGAAAAACATTTTTTATTTAATTTCAGTATAATTTAAAGGCTTAATTAATGACATTTAGAATTAATTGCACGACAACATCATAGGCTTTGGTCTTTCGTAATTTCCAGGAGTCAATTAAGTGTGTTAGATATTCATAGTAGCCGTCTTACTATTTTAACAGCTAAATAAACGCCCCGTAGCAAATTCCCTTACATTTTACGTGTTCTATTTTAATATAATTTAAGGATTATCTTAATTGGTTAATCTAACCTCTGCATAAATAATTAATTCTTTCTATAGCAAAATAAACTAAACATCATTGCACATTAGGATAAGAGGCTTGACCTGCCTTTCGAAAGTATTAATTTTTCTTTTATTATAAAATACATTTTATTTTCCTTGTCATTTGTCTACATTTCTCGGCTCCTTCTTTTTATTTCCTATAAACGACAAAGATGAAGGCTAGAAAAGGGATCTAAAACAGGTAGAAAAATGACATCCGAAAAATAAAATTATTTTATACTAAAAAAATTATTCAGGTCAAAGATGAATAAAAGAACAATGCAGCCAATAAAATTTTGTTTTTTGACCCTCTTGCCATCTTTTCGGTCCTGGGTTCCGATTTTCTTCAGAGTTCAGGTTGGAGGAATATATAAACACCGCTGAATATTCTCATCTCAGGACCGAAGCCAAAGAGTTCTCAATAAAAGAAATTTCATTGGCTGCATTCTTTTTTTATTCATCTTTATCGTAAATAAATTTTAGTTTTTAGTTTAAAATAAAAATCCTTAATATCCATCAAGCCCTTGACTGAGTTACAAAAATTTATTATTTATCGAAAGTTCACTCCTGAAAAATTTCATATAATACTTGTAATCTGAAATTATTTAATACCTATAAAAAGCGTAAAATAATTTTTATACTTTTTAATAATTGCATTTATGATTCTAGAGAAATGAGTGGAAAAATAAAATCATTTTATGATAGTTGTCAAACTGTGACAAAACTTTTTTAATTCTTTCTGCTCATTGATCATGAAGAAATGAACAGATAATAGAAAAAAACTCGAAAAGGCACATAAGAATTTTTCATTTTTGATTGCCTTTTTCTTATCTCTTTACGATTCATTGAATATTTTAATTAATTTCACTCAACGATTTTTTTAAATATTATATTTAATTCCTATTTGATATCCGCAATAATAAATTAATCCAACTTCTAAATAATCAAATAGTAAAATTTGATTAAATAAAAACTGTTTAGCATTTTGCAAATATCTTAAAACTTAATTGAGAGAATGGAATTATTTTGGTAGAGAAACCTAGGATTGCCCAAATTGAAAAGACCAATGAAGTGCCTCCTCCATTTTTTAAAGCCTTTTTATTTATTTATTTATTTTTTTAAACCTTTAAACACTCTCTAAAAAAGACTCTTGATTATAGCCTCTTCCCCTCACAGAGAAAAAAATAAAACTTTTAATAAAATTAGCAATAATTTTATAATATTTCAACTCGGGAATCGAAATTCGTCCTTCCATGGCCGACACCTGGGGCTCACACGACCATCCTCCAGCACCGCTTTCGTCTGATCTTACACCATAGAGAAAATTTTATTTCTTTTTTACTTTTTATTTCAAGTTGAACGCAATTATTGTTAAATTAATGTTTTTTATCATTTCTATAAAAAAATTGAAGTTCAACTTTTTTACTATACGGGCTGCTTTCTTATACTAAGTTATTTTACGATCTATTTATTCTCTTATAGATCTAGTTCCTCCAATCTGATATCTGATTAATCACATCTAAATTTTAATTTTGGAATAAAATATTTATTTCTTTATTCTGAAAAATAAGTTGCAGGAAATGCTGATTAAAAAATATTAACGAAATATGAAATTTTGCATTGTTTGGACCTCGCAATATTTCATTAGTCAAATGATAAGAAGTGGCCAATCGCAGACAAATGATCATTTATAATTTGAGTTTTTTAAAATTTATTTTTTATTACGTTAATATTTTGAAAAAGCGGATTCAGAAACACGATATAATTTTTCTTGCTCTAACAGTTAAAATTGGAAATACAATTTGCTTTGCTTACAATGATAATCGTATTCACTCGAATCGTTGTTTTACTTCCACTGGTTCAAATTAATTCATTTACCCAGACTTATAAGAAAATTACCGATTTGTCAATTTTAACGAAAAATACTTCTAAACAATAGTAAGTACAACTAAAGATAATTAAAAAATAATATTTAGTAAATAAAATATGTTTTCAAATATGTAAAAAGGAGGAATAAACAAGAGATCGTCCAAAAATCGGACCGGAATCGACAGGCTGAACTCTCTGCTATCAAACAAAAAATACTCACGTGATTGTGGTTATTCCTCTTAAATTTTCATTTTAAATAAATATAATTTTCTAAACTTTTGAAGAAACAATTTTCTAGATATGTTCGTCATTGTTTACGTTTTCGTCTTTTGGGACGGCCTCTATTTTAAAAAATAATTGTCAATCAATCGATTCTGGCTTTCTTCCCAAACAAACACAACCTGATATTTCTCTCAATAATTCCATAGTTATTGAAAAATTCAAACTTTCATGATTGTTCATGATAATAAAAGTACCGTATTTTATTTTCATTTAAATTACTATATAAGAATGCATCAGCTTGTTGAACTTACCCTTGGCAAAATGCTTACCCTAAAAATGGAGGCCCATTCCAAAAGGGAAGAAGGAGCCCCTTATAAGCCTTGCACATCACTTTAGGAGTTTATTAAAAAAAATTAACCCAGCAACCTCTTTCATCTTTTATTTTTCCTCGCATTCACCATATACATATTCATATTATTAAATAAATAATATTCCATTTCTTTGTGGGTTAAGCCGCAAGGTCTTCAAAGAGATTCAATTTGGCCACGTCGATATATAATAAGAAATTTAATACTTAATAAATTTACATTTTATCTAACGCCTTTCACTGACATTTATTTATTTATCTTATCGTGAATGGTTTCTTTATAGCAATGATTTATTTATTTTATCAAGTTAGAAGCATTGAGGTCTTTAGAATTTATATTTATTTATTTAATAACATTTGGCGCTTAATATCATCTCCAAAATTGATTTATTTATTAAATTAACTTAATGAAGCCGGCTGATCACTCTAGCCCCCCCCCCCCCCTGCCGCTTTGAAAAAATTTTTCTTCACATTGAAAACATTAGAATTTATTTTCCATATACTATTATGATTTCTCTATCTTAGGACCGGTTTGAAAGATGAGAGATGACAAATAAAATGCCCGCGTCTTGTAGGGTGTTATCACCAGGAACCATTGATCTAAAAGGTCGAAGTTCTGGAATTCGCTCTTTGGGTTTGATATAAAAAGCAACTACTAATTATTATAAGAGGATTATTCGTCCTTTGAAGTAAAAATAAAGTTGATATACTAATTCACTTTTTAGAATGCATTAACGCACTTGAAAAAAATGTCTTTTTGGTTTTAACGACCTCGTCTAAGATTTTCTTTTCATTTCTCTGAGAGTCTGGTGCCTATATATTTTAAAACACAGGGGATGAATATCTTCCAGGCTGAAGTATCGATAGAGACTATAAAGAAGAAAGAATATAATTAATGATACACAAAATCAGAAATGAGTATTGATAATATCTCTAGAAAATTTTTGTAATATAGCAATATAGTAGTGTTCAGTGATCTATAAAATGAAACGGATTTTAAAAACTTATAAGATAAATTTTTTAAATTTCTTCATCTTATAGCCCAATTAATATTATGGGATCAGGGCAAACAAAGAAAAAGACATTTCACAAAAAATTTCTTATAAGTTTTTAAAAATCAGTTTAACTTTATAAATCACTATTAAATACTATTATATTATATATATATTTCCAAAATTCAACATATTCCAGATATATTAAGAAAAAGGTTATCAATACATATTCTTTTATATTGTGTCTATCGTTACTTTCTTTTCACTTTCTCTTATTATTTTTAATTTTTCTAATCAGCTCTTAAGATGGCCTGTATCGAAACAGCCTAGCAGATATTAATGAAACAAAATAATAAACAAATATGATTGTTTTTATTGACTAACTAAAATAATAGAGGCGCAAAATTGTGTGTGTTTGTGAACAAGATTTCTCAAAAACGAAATAACGTACGAGCCTGGATTTTTATATCTAAGCTACATACCCTACATACCCTACACCCCGCCGCTTGTACCTCGAAGCTTTTCAATAAAATCGGCCAAAGAGTATTATTTCTTTACTGATGTACTTTTTTTTTTATTTTCTCAAAAATCACTAATAATTTTGATTAAAATTCATATATTAATTATTTATTAGATACTCTTGAGTTGGATGGGCCTCACTAAATGGTTTCTCTGTCCTCTCTGTGTGTATAAGATTTCTCAAAAACGTAAAATCTAAGCTAGGTAGAACTCCGCATATGAACAGGTGTTAATTTCTAGGGAAATTTTTCAATGCTCCTCTCTAAAGGCACTTTGGACGATTTATTAAAAATAATGCATTAGTGAGCTATTCATTTGTGTTGTCGACCTTCCAGCAACATTATTTCTTCTATCCAAAGTACACTTCTATTCCGATTAAATTAAAAATCTATTGGGTCTCTAATATTTTTTAATTAAGTAAAAATTAATTGATTTAATTATTTATTTATTATTCAGCTTGATTTAATTAAAACATCTTTTTAAATGTTACCCTGACAATTAACCTCCCACGCATTTACTTCAGGAATCTAATCAATTAAAATGTCACCCTTAATGAATCATTGCTATGCAAAATTTTCCCTAATTTATTTTTAGAAGAATTTAAATTAATTAATTAATTAATTAAAAGTTAATAAAATTATTTTGACATTGCGTTTAATTGGGATGCAAAAGGTTGTGAGTGAGATTGTCACGAATTTATTCCAATTTAGATGGATGAATTAATCGTGTGTCATTTAATTTGGTTCCATCACAATGAATGCTAATGAGATCTCGGATTCTCGTTTGGTTGTTTCGTATCTAGGTCTCTACAAGCCATTATTTTAATAACTTTTTATTTTTTTAATAAGGAGTCAGGAGTTGGAAATACATATTGGATTCTCTTACTCAATTAATCACAATTAATCATAGTAAGTGAAATTAGAGTTTTTTCCTTTCCAGTCAATCAATCATTTACTATTTTAGATAGATATAATAACTGCTAAACTCCTAAAGCTTAATTTTATCTCTTTATTAAATAAATATAGAGCATGTCAATGATTCTTAAAATAATTTTTCGTATTTGGAATTTAGATTTTCTTTGTTTTTTTTTTTGACTTTTTCTATGTGAATATTTTTTCATTTTCCGAAAGGAAAAGCGCCACTGCGCTTTGTCTGATGTCCATGAGTTTATAAGAATCAAAACTACAATAGATATCGATCCTGAGGTTTTGCATTTAATAATGCGTCACTTTTATGGGGATAGGAAACAATTTTTATGGGGTCGCTCCCCTTTATAGATTAGAATTTTTATTTTTCACTGTAATTTTTCGTATTTTGAATTTAATTTTAATAAAATTTGAGATTTAGTTTCTCTTTAGAATCAATAATTGAAAAAGGAAAATGCGCAAAAGTATTTTAGAAAATTTTCCTAATTTATTTTTCTAAAAACTTCCTGTGTTTTATTTTTTCCAATTCCCATAGTTTTTAGGCTCAGCCAATTCTAAGTAAAATCCAACTCTAATGAGCAAAATTATCATGTTTTATTTTTAAATTCTATGAAAATATTTCTGTCGTATTAAATTTTGTTTGACGTTTTTTCCCTGTGATTTTATGAAATTTTATTTTTTAGTCTGACAATCTTTTAATAAATGTGGAAGTGATTGGCTCATGCTTTTCTTTCATGTAGAGAGAGGAAGAAATAGATAATCCCCACTCTGCATTTTCTGTCTCACACATTTGTTATTTTAAAAAAATATATAAAAATTTGGAATTTTTATTTTAATTTTGAGCCGTTCCAAAATTTTTTTGATTCTTTCAAAAATAATAGAATAAAGAGTCTTGAAAAAAGGTGGGGATTTATTATTACACCTTGCCTGAGCCAACCTCTGACCGCAGCCATCAACTGGACACCAATCTCTAACTCCATCATGAAAAAATACTCTATGCATCTAAAGTATTATGGTCCCGGAACCAAAAAATAACAAGAACCTTTAGATTAACTAAGTATATACCATCAGAGTATTTCCATTGAATCTTGACAGATCTTTCCTCGATCGCAATACTTTCGCTATACTATGTTTAATATATATTGGTAAGATAAAAATATGATAAAGGATATTTTTATAGCCTCCGCTACTCTGAGAATCTTAATAATTAAATATTCATTAAAATAACAAAAAAGATTGGTTCTAATTTCACTACTTGACTTCCTTTTTATTCAAATAATAAAATAAGATCGTTTCTAACTCAAAACAGAATTAGAGAAGCCAAGGTGGAAGTCTGCCCTCAATTCCTTTTTTTTTCATTATTAACAATTACGCATTTATTATACTCTTTAGCCTTTTAATATTTCTAATTCACATAAGAATTTCTCAATATTGTCGAACCGAACCTTATCTGATTGCTTGCCATCGTTTTATATTTTTTGTTTTTTGCTTAATTGGCAAATTCTTTTCTGTAAATTTTGTCTTTGCCTTTTTTTAGAATTAAAAATTAAAATTTCAATTTGTCATGCTATAGATTCGTCACCACTACTCTAAATTCTGATGTGCCCCATGGCCATATTAACCTTTCTCACTATAGATTTTGTTATATAAAATTATTTTACATAAAGCTAAGGAATATTAGTCAAAAGAAATGATTATTTTATTTGAATTAAAGACATGTTCTAAAGTATTCTGAAACTTAAGGTGCCTATACATTTTCAGGTTTCCTTTACATAACCTATTCGATACCACACATTTCTGGAAAGAGAATATTAAAATTAGTATTTCAATTTTCTCTATATCGATATCATTTATTCTTTCTATTCTATATATTAGATTGGCCGCAGACCTCCACACACACATACTCAGTAATCATTCCAACTTAGATGGACTCAGGGGACCTCAAAACTCTTTTTGGTAGCATTAGTTAAAATTTCAATTTTTTTTTTTTGCGATTCCATTAACTTTACCTAACCTTCGGCAAAAAATTTAATTAGAATTTGATTCGAAAATTTTTAAACATTTATCGACATCTTCATTTTAAATATTTCTTATTTTAATGCAACAGCAATCTATAACTAGGAATTTGGCGCTCTTGGCAAATATAGCTTTGCGCATTCTTTCTAAACATATAAATAATATAAATCAAAATAAACCCCACCAAAAGCCTCTTCTTCTTTCTTTGCTTTTGATCCCTTATTTTGGGGCTGGTATTTCAGAGGCAAGTTCAACCGATAGACCCTAGCTTGACCTTATCTAGAATGAATAGAAAACAGGCCTGAGATAGAGGTTGAATCATAAAAAAATTATTTACTTATTCCAAAAATAATTATTCAAATTAACGAACGACAAGGTATCTGCGCTCTCTCTCTCTCTCTCTATATATATATATATATATATATATATAAGAGGTAAATAGAGAGCGCAGATACCCTCTCCTCTCTCACTCTCACTTGGAGTTTATTGCTGCCAACTGGGAAAC
>JAAAKE020153203.1:1219-12536 GCA_010014785.2 Anisolabis maritima
TTGAAAGAAAATACTACCTGTCCTCTGTACATCTCTATTTTATGAGCAAACAAGAAAGGTTAATACTTTATTTCTGTAATATCTCTATTTCTATTTACCCCAAATGAATAAACGGAAAGCTCGTTTTGCAAAAGTAACAAAATTATTTAATAAAAGAGAATAACAAATTACGAAATCAAGCCAGAATTAAAAATAAGTAGAATTTTAATAGCATTCAATTTAAATTTTATATATATATTATCAAGCATAAAAAGTATCAAAGTTTTTCTAGAGCTTTTCGCTCTTATTTTTATAGAAAGCCCTTCTGATCCTGAATCATTTTATCGCCCCCTGAGGGAC
The DNA here is from genome assembly GCA_010014785.2 of Anisolabis maritima. Classification (NCBI taxonomy): domain Eukaryota; kingdom Metazoa; phylum Arthropoda; class Insecta; order Dermaptera; family Anisolabididae; genus Anisolabis; species Anisolabis maritima. Next base: position 1,559 of record JAAAKE020153203.1, read on the forward strand.
GATACAGCCCACTTTGGGAACCTCATTTATAAGATCCCTTTTACGTTACAAAACAGGATATTTTTCGGTATAAAATGATTTTTATAACGTTTTTATGTTAAATTGTAGCTAAAATTTCATTAAAATTTAATAATTTCAGAATTCAGTGATAAAAAAAAAGAATACAAATATCTGAACTTCTAATGAATTATCTCACATTTTAGTAACATTTTTTTAAAAGATTTCAACACTAGTAAATAAGTAAAAGGTGTTAAGTTTATTTTTTTTTTTTTATTAGTTTAAATTCATATTACTTTTTCATCTGAAATGAATTTTCAAAAAATCCCTTTCCTGATGCCAAAAGCGAATTGTTAAAAAAAACTTTGGGAAAAATAGACAAAGGAAAAAATGAAATTTTGTTAAAATAATTTTTTATAACCATCCATCTATATTTATTTATTCCTATGAAGACTATAAATTAATTTTTGGATGTGGATGGGAATCTCTGGTCCTCTTGGTTTATAATTTAAAATTTTGGCAATACTAACATCTTTAAAAACACAATCAACGCGCAAATAAATTTTTATTATTAAGTAATAAAATGTTCAGTAATCTTCTGCTCTTTCCGACAAAATTTTAAAATTAATAAATTATGATACAATATATGTCTATAATATAACCGAAAATAGATATTAAAAGTGATGAATGAAAACCCATTCATATATTTATCAATTCGATGTCTTGGGCTGATTCACTGAATAGGTAAGTGAATTTTAATTTTCTAGGTACATTTTTTGGTGATTATTCATAAATGATTTATTAAAAGTGAAATGAGATTGTCATAGAGAATAACTTAAATATTTAATCATAGTCATTGATAAATTTAAGATTTATTTTATCCTCTCATGCCACGGAATATGGTGATATGCAATAGTTGATTAATTTATAACATAAATATAAAACATAACATGAAGCACACATAAAACCATCACAGGGAGTCAATTTTATTAATAATATGAATTATTAATATATCAGTTATCTAATCATCACGCAACTTTATTATAAACACATCGTCAAACTTATTGATATATAGTATTAAGGTAGTGATTGTACACTATCAGGAAGCAAATCCTCATAAGAAGGCCAAAGCCTGATCTTTCAGCCCTTATTGTATAGTTTACCCTTTGTGAGGGTGTTTGAGGGGGTCTTTTCTTAACCTTACCATTAGAAGACGAAAGCTCAACTCCAAATAAAAAAGAAAAAAAATAATGAGTTCTAACTTAAGATTAAACTTTAAAATGTTATTTCATTAAATGAAAAGAATCTAGAACGCACAATTAGATTTTCACACAAAGTATTGTAGGGAATTGTAATTAGGTCTACCTAATTAGAATTTGAGGAGGCAAATAGCCAAGGGGATAAAGCAGCTAGACTTATAATCCTTAGTTGAAGGCAATTCATGACAAAAAGTTATCCAACTTTATAAGTGACGCTTCCCCCTAAGGAGGGAAATGAGAACCCACCCTAGTATGGTCCCATTAATGTTGTTCTCTAGAGCGGGGCTTTTTAAAATTTGGTAATTATAAATAAATGATTAGAAGTATACGCGCTACGCTCAAACTATAATGTAAAATCAGATATGCATCCTCATCATTAATATTCGAATATACTTTGATAATTGTGAAATTGTGATAATAATGTTCATATTTATATACCGTAATTTGCTTACTAGTTTGATCGCATGGTTCCGTAAAATATAGAAATTTGGAAAAAAGTTTATAGCTATTCTATGATTGAGAATAGAGTAGATTTTTATCCAAATTTTATCGTGATTTCATAAATAGTATGTACGATATAATACTATTATAATAATAATCATGAACTGTAAAATAAAAACAAATTCCTACCATCTGAAATTTGTAGAGTAATAAAATTCAAAATCATTCTTTTAAAATTGGCATGCGTAAGGAGCAATTATTCCTATGAAAATTTTCTATTGTAATAAATATGTAATTTACAAAAGTAAGTACAATTAATTAATTTGCCTATCTACACTAAATTAATGTTATAATGAATGAATGAGCAGTCTGTGCGTGCCACCAAAGATTTAACTAAATTTGATACTAGCTGACTCTGGCCCGTATCCGACGTCCCCCTCTGATCACATCACGCAATTATGTGTTATCTCACTTAAGATTTCTATGATTTTTTTTTAGACTCCTCCCTTATTTATTAACCGTATATTAATTAATAGCCAATATAATATAAATAAATTTTTGTCTTATAGGACGAGAAATGAACCACTCATCTTCGGTATGTGAAGCGAGACCTTTACCTCTGCACTGCGATATTTTAAGTGTAAGTATTCAGTTCAATCAAATTCAAAAAAATAAATAAACAATGAAGGGGAAAGAATAAACAAAAACCAAACTAAAAGATAGTCAACCTGGTAAATTTTTTTTCTATAATTTGGAAGTAAATAATTAATCAATATGGGGCTTTGTTCATAATAAACAGAAAGGTCTCAATAATGTCCTAATCAATTTATTTCAGTATTTTCTGTATTTAAATAAAAAAAATGTAAACAAATTACTCTTTTATATAAGTGTGAAGTGGTAGTGCTTTTCTCGATCATATTTATTTGACTTACAATAGATAAAGTAAAAAAAAAAAAGAATATAAAAATAGGGAAAAATTAATAAATCTAATTTTTTAATTAGTATTATTTAAATAAATATATCAAAGCTCTCTGTGTTTTTGAATTGAATTAAAATATTTTTATTTAACGTGTTTAGAAGCAAATTCCTCATCTTCCGTTTGCTCTGAACTAAAAAAAATTGGTAGACACTGCTTTAGAGTAACCACAACGTGTCAGCCCATGACAAAAATGACTGAAGAGAGACAGAGTGAGAATTTTAATGTACTAAAGGGTAAAAGATGAAAAAAAAAATTTCTAACAAAAATTGTTCAAAAAGATGAATAGAACAATTTTGTTGATGAATTTCAATTTTGAACTTCAAATGACACCTTCGCTAGATAGTTGTTTGCTAAAAGTTGTTTATGACTTTGATTCATGATTAAATCTTTACATAAAAAATTTCGTTAAACAGTTGAGCCGCAATTGTGTCTACAGACACGCATACATATGCGAACACACATAGATATAGAGACGAAATGGTCAAAACCATTTTTGTGAATTCAGGAAACTTCAATTCATGGAGATTCGTTGAAATCTCAAAAATTGTGATCACTAGACCGTCACGTATTTAAGAAACACATAGCTTTTAGGAAGAACTATAATAATGTAATGGTATTGTTTTAATTATATAATATATAACATAGTTTTATAAAGTTATTTTTAATTCTTTCGATTAGATTTAATCTTTTATAATCAATCATTATGGGTAAGATATAATTGTGTAAATAGTAGGGATGTAATCTACCGGTTATAAACGATGAGCTGCTTTTTTTCGGTTAACCGGTTATTTTTAAAAAAATCCAATGACCAGGCAAAAAACCACCGGTATTTTTTTTTTTTATGTAGTTGAATTGGTAACATTGTGTTAAATAGCAAAAGCGCATGCGCTCAATGATTCTCTCTTGTTCGTGTCGGGTAAGTCGTCGAGCATTTTGGTCTTTTTTTTCTTTATTATTAGTACTAGTTTTGAATTCTTTTTTTCCTCGGTGTCGATTTATCGTTATTATGTTCCAATCCTTAGTGTGGAAATATTTCACTAGGTAGAACTGAAGTGGAGTTTGCTTTAAAAAATTAAAAACGAACCTGCGTCAGCTTTGAAAAAATAAACATCCATAATACTTTTTGGAAGTTTATTTTTCCTTAAATATTCACTGTCATTCTGCAAACTTTGGATAAAAATATAAGCTAAATTGAACCTCTGACTCCTAGCACAAGGAGTTCACAACCTCTGTCCCAGGGCAAAAAAAAACGGTTATTTAGGACGGTTATAACTGTAAGAAAAAATAACAGGTTAAATTTATTAAAATTGACATGCCTAGTAAGTAGTGTGAAAAATTACTCAAATGTTGTTAGTCGTCAAATCAATTTGGGTATTCAGAAGGGGCATTGTCTCCGTTTAGGGTTTAATGACCTCCTCTTACCAATAAAAAGCTAAAATTTCTTCCCTGCAAGTGAAGGTCCAATGAAGAGGGACACTCTAATTGAGCATGGGCTACACCTCCCTAAAGGCTATACTTTCTCTCCTACCTTTAGCAATAATAATAAATTCCGGCCCGAAAATATTTTTCCTACCCGATATTCTCTTCCAAATTTGTTTCATTTTTCAAAATCGAATTTTGCACTTTACTAGTGAATATCTAAAAATATTAATTATTTTCTCATTTGTTTTTTATTTCTCTATCTATTTATTTATTTATATTGATTTAGGATTAAACATAAAAATAAATAATATACAAACTTTATGCCTTTTAAGAATATTTTTAATTTAAAATAAAAAAAAAAATCCCTTTATAAAAATGATATAAATGACACATTTGAAAAATAAATAAAAATAAAAAATAGTTGATGTAGTGTGAACAAACACTTCTCCTCCATCTACTCATGGCTATTTTAGCAAATATTATTGCCTTTAGAGATAAAATCATGAATATCTTAAATACTCAAATATACATCTGATATAGTAGACAACTTAACTAATATTAATTAATAAACAAATAGATACGATGAAAGATACTTTAATGTTGATGTTTGTTTATGTTTGAAACCATTAACTAACGATTAATTTTTATTAAGATATCAGGATTTAAGGAGAAGATTATCTATCTTTAATAGCTGGAGCTATAATTAGTGGTCCTCGCAAAAAGTCGCTTTTTCATCTCGTAAAATAAATAGACTTTCTTTGAGTAAATAACGAAATTAAAAGATCATTCTAGGAACCTGTTAGAAAAGGTATTTCATTAAAAGAATTATTAAAATTTTCTAAAGATTCATAAACTAGGTCAGTTAATATCGTGGCATAAAAATTCAATTTCTAACCAATTTGATATCCCAGGTCATTTATATATAATATAAATCTTGCATTTTTAAGGGGAATGGGAGATTTTTTAAATAAGAAAATGACAAAATTATTCGCATGAAAAATTTAGAGCTCCGTTTTTAAGTGCAAATTAATAAATATATGAATATTCAGTAAATATTTATTTGTTTTAAAAAATATCCTAATGAACCATTTTTCAAAAAAAAAAAAAAAAATTGAAACAAAAAATAAATCCGAAATTAATTCATTTGGTATGAATATAATCAAATACTTTTTATTGGATAATTTGGATTTAAAAGTTGTGGAAATCGGATTTAGGAATTTCCATATCTGAAACTGGCTTTAAGAAGAAGAGTGGGGGGTTAAATGTCTCCATTAAACATACCAATAAAAACTTCGTTGAAATTAAATCAAAATGTCACGCTATCGTTGGATGTTTATTCGTTGTGATAATGTTTTTATAAATAGAAGATCCGGGTATATTCGCGAATCGCGATGAAGTCATAGCTTCATAGATGTATTTTGAAAAAAAAAATATTCAAAATAAATTGATATTTTATTTGAAGATTTTTAAACCAGAAGAATATTTGTTAAGAAATCCATGTTTTTATTTAATCTAATTTTTTTTTTATTTATAATAATTATGTATATGTTTTTTTTTTTTTTTTTTGGAAATTCATTAGTCCATAATGATAGTCTCAAACCCACCCGACCTCTGGGTGTAGATATTTATGAATGATTAATTTTTTTTATCTATGACTCCACTTTCTATAAATTTATTTCTAAATGTAGCTAATTCTCTCTTCCCTCCCAGGCCCTTCCATTTAATCATATCGTGATGAAGTCATAGCTTCATAGACGTATTCTGAAGAAAAATTCAAAATAAATAGATATTTATGAAGTTGTCCTATTAGGACAGAGATATAATTCACTCCTTACGAAGAAGGAGGACAGTACACTCAGCAACTCGTTTCCTTGAAGAGATTGCAATTTAGTTAACCCTTAAGTTTAAAATGGATTAATAATTTTTTTTTTAGGACATTTTTGGTATTTAGATTTCGTCCATATTTATTTAAACTAATTGATAGCCAATATAATTTAAATAAATTTTATCAAAAGGGAAAGGAACCAGTGACTCTTGAAACAAGAAGCTAAAAATATTTATTAATTATAAAAATAGATTATTGTGTTAAAATTATGTAATGACTATTTATTAGTCATTAAATTCCCCCCCAAAAAAAGTGTCTATCTTTTCAAAATGAAAATGATTACTGAATTTTTTTTTTTTGCTAATAATAAATTTAAATAAATGTGTCGATGCATAACTTATAGCCCATTCATTTTAATTGAAATGTAAATTATCCGATTTATTTATACTAATAAAACATATTTTAAGAAAAGCAATTTTGATTGGGCGTGGAAAAGTAAATCCAAGTTGGAATTTTTCACTTTTCATACATATTAAATAAATATAATCTGTATTTATTAATAATAAATAATCTGAACAATAGTAAAAAGTAAATATCTATTTTGATCCAAAATAATTTTTTCTTCTTTTCTTGCATTAATGGAGCCGGTATCTGATAAATTTAAAAACGGCCGCATTATCATTGAGTATTCCTTAGCATGTATTACTTGTTTCTATTAGACTATATGATGGGATCTGCTAGAACATCATTTAATATTATAGATTAGATTTATTCCTTTTAAAACAATCAGATACATGCGAAGTAAGTTTTGTATGTCTCACGGTTTCAAACGGGAATCAAAATTGAAATTGATAATTTATTTTGCTCAATAATGATCATAGGTTTTTGATTAAAAACAATAATATATTTAATTTTAAAGTGATATTATAGAAGCAAATAATTGCAAAACAGATGTTTTAAAAAAATATTAAATTTAATTCTCAATGAAAAAAAACGAAATTATTCGATTAAAATAAATTCTTTAAAAGTTTTTTAATAATGAAATTCGATTAATCAAAAATCGAAACGAGTTAAAAATTAAAAGACAAATTTCGTGTACAGAGAGAACATAAACATTAATATTGCAGAATGAAATTGTTAATTTATTCAATAGAATCAATAGAATTTGGTTGATCAAACGAAGGCTGCGATGTGATGTGTGATGCGATGGTTAGAGATAGGGGGGAAGGTTACTAACTAGTTAACTAACGTTGCTGGCCCCGAGGGCATCACTTCAATTTGTAATCGATACTGACTAGAATGTTAGCAACAAAAACAGTATAATTTAACGCAAATTATAGATTATTTATATTTGATAGCTTAAATGAATCTAATAAGCAGTTTGTGGATGAAAGCCGCGCCTATCTAATGTCTATATAAAGACAATCAGGATCAGCTAGTACAACAAAAGAAAAATAAACAAGAGAAGAAATATTTAAAATAAAAAAATATATTTAGTGAAAAACAAAATCAGTGCCCAAGGATATTTCCTAAAAAATTTAAATAAATTTAACTCCCCCCACCCATTAATTTAACACACCTTTCGGGAAATAATCAATTTAAGTTCCCTATTCATATTTATTTATACCAATTGGTATCCAATTGAATTAAATAAATTTTTATCAGACTGTCTGGAATCCGAAACCTTGGAACTATCAATATTGACAATGTCCGTATCTTTAACTTCTCCGCCACTGGGTGGGTGGTGAGCATTTTCCAACAGTTTGAACTGTCAGATGTAAACGCAGACCGGAATGGAAAAAAATAAAAACGTACTACTCCTGTTGGAAAGGCCTATATAGAATTTTCTAGGAAATAAAATTAATTTTCTAAATAATTTAAAATTGCTATCATTGCAAATATAATCTTTAAGGCTAGATCATTTTCCAGTTCTATTTGATTCATATGAATAAGATATAAACATTAAATACTCTAAAGTAGTCCAATTATTTAAAAAAAATTTTTTGTGAATATATATATCTGCTACTTACAGTAGGACTTTAGACCTGAACGGGTTGTCTGTCTGTCACTTCCTTGTTTAAAAAGCGGCTGATAAGTGAAAAATGTTTATTTAAAGATTTTTCACTTTGGACTAACTTTTATCCTGTATATGTATATATTGGGGATGTGAGTCCGGTGGTCTGGTGCAAAGGAAGCTGGAGATCCCGGGTTCCACTCCCGGGAGTTAGGGATTGTTTGATCCACCAGCAAAAAAAAATACTCACAAAGAATTATTTTATTAAAATCTTTTAGCATCTTAAAACTAATTCTCCTAGTCATTTGGCAGTCTTTTGTTATCTTTAAGCACCCTTAGGTATAGAATCATTTGGAAAGGGAACCTACCACCTTTCGCACTTTCACAGAAATATTTTCCCGAAAATATTTGAGATTTGTCTCCGACGTCAAACAAACTGTGACATCATTATATATATAGGAAGGTCATCTAACAAATGCCTTAATTTTAAGCTTTAAAAAGGAAACATTTTTCTTAAAGCTTAAAAAGATCGACCCGTTAAAAATACCTAAAAAGAAAAATTATGTTTGTTTGTACTTATTTATCTTAAAAAGGGACATATTAATTTTCACTTAAAGAAATAGAGAAGTAATTTTTTACTCTGAAATAGAGAGAGTTTTTTGTTCAGTATTTTTTCCACGGATTCTTTTGTTGTTTGTGTGATATCAATTAAATATATGGGAAATCATTAGAATTGCCTCTAATTAAGGAGCAGTAGCAGAGAGCACTCCAGGGTGAGTGACTTGAAGAGGTGCAGAGGTTCTTTTGGAATTGTTCATCTGCTTGGTTCTAAATTCCAGCTGCTGTTGTTGGAACTCTCTGGTCATTTCATTCTTTGGCAGTTGGTCAGTCTGTTGCTTAAAAAAACACTTCCCCCTCCCCCACCCATACCTGCTGCTTGCTCCCTGACTTCTCTTCTAGAGCCCATCCATCCAGGTGATTTTTAGTTATTTAGACTTTAAATTTACCTGAGGTGGTCAATCGAGCTCTGAGTTCACAAGTCAGACAATTTTCAAAATTAATTAGCCACTTAACCAGGTTTGCTAAACAATTCTACATAAAAAATGGAATTTCCAAGAAATTCACTAGTATTAGAAGAAAAATAATGACTTAATTAGCAACCGCCAAATTTGTCAGATTTATTTAGTTTTTAATGTATAATTAGTTCTGGCTACAATTCTTTTTAACTACATTTTGAAATAAGCCAAGAAATATTCATTAAATAAGAAAAATGAGTTTATCGAACTACGTATATATTATTATTTAAGGATAATAAAATTTTTTTATTAAAAGTAAGATGGAGTTATTAAGAGAAAATTTAAGTGACTAAAAAAAAATATGATGTAGCCCGCTAATAAAAAGTTGTGACCTCTAAAAGTAGTGCATCATTGATTTAAAGTCTGTTCGTCATACGTTTTCAACTATATTACTAACAAATAAATAAGTATTTAAATAGAAGGAATATTTTAGATCCTTAAGTAAACTTAGTTTGTTATTTGGCCTATTTCTACAACAGCCAGACAAACTTCAAAAGAGTTACTAAATGATTAAAATTTCTGAAATTTCGCTTTTGAAAACTCTCTTATCAACTTATACTAAGAAAAAAATTAAAAATAGATGGTGGGCGGAATAAAAAAACAAAGTTCACCTAAAAATATTTCCTTTTATTTTTCTGAATGCACGGAAGCTTCTCAAACCTAGCCGACCTATGGCACTCTAGAGGGAATAAACCATTTGTATAAATGGACAATAGCCAATAATCCATCAATATTTATTTAAATCAGTCGAACCTTATATATGGCAAGGATGGTTATTTTTTACTTATTGATCTTTTTCATCATGCATTGTTGATACATACTAGAAGCCTAAAATCCAGGCTTTTTTTCTTAAATCTTTTTCGTCATATTTATTTGAATTAATTGTTAACCAATATAATTTAAATAAATTTTAACATACATGACTGGAATCGGATTATGATGCAAAACCTCTTCCTCTGGATATAATAATATTTAATATTTTTTATAATAATAATAATAATTATAATAAGAGGATCTGCCTGCCACTTCCTTCTCCACTCGCATGCTTAATTCTTAATTCTTAATTCTTAATTCTTAGTGTCTGATAAAATTATCTAGCCTCAAAAATAAATCTATTTCGTTTGTTTTTGGTTGCTTGGAAAATGATCCTAATTTGAAAATATAATATAAGTGTAATAAAAATATATATGATAAAACATTTCACATTTATAGTTGAATAAAATTAAAATTAACAAAGAAAAATAATTTTTAAATAGTTTAGAGTATTTTAATTACAAGAAAAAAAAAGTGGTACACCTAATATGCCTTTTAATAAATGCTTTAATAATCTAGGAATATGTTAAAATCTTTTTGAGTAGCAGCTAAAGAACACCCTCCAAGGTTAGCCCTATCTGTTTTTGCTTCCCTTAAAACACCTCAGGAGAATTTTTATTATTTCGGCACATGGTTCCTGTAATTAAGATAATTAATTACTTCCTTTTGAAAATAACAGATTTGTTTCCAAATCAGAGTTAATTTGTACACAAAGTAAAGGTCCCTTGGGTATCATGGACTGACTCCCTTGACCGGCTTGGTAGGTCTAAATAACTTTTGCGTTGTGAGTGTGCAAATGATTGACAGGTGAGAAGCCGTCGGTCGTCATTCATCTATTGGTGGTCCTTTCCTTTGTGACTCTTCCTGGTTGACTTGTGACCTTGCGGCCCTTACTTTCTCATCTCTCCTTATGGCCAGTCATTCTCAGGATCAGACAAATATTGAGAAGCCATTCTTTCCTTTATAGAATTGTAATTCTTTTAGAATTATGTAAATTTGTTATTAATAATCTTTTCCTATGATTGATTGGACATAATAGGGTGTATAACGCCTCTAGAATAGCTTTTTTTGATCCATCGACCTGATTATGTAAAGAGGGGTAGTAGTAAAATAAGGACTCGCCTAGAAATCGAAGAATGCCAGTTACTTAAT
>JAAAKE020153214.1:0-12535 GCA_010014785.2 Anisolabis maritima
GGGGGAGTGGGGCTAGTTCACCTTGAGTTTATATAATAAAATTTACTATTTTACTAAAAAAATTTGGTATCTTTGTTGGCTGTTACTGTATTTGTGACGTTTTTCTAAATAATTATTGAATAAATATTACAAATTACAAGAATTTTTCGTCTCTTGAGTTGTCTATCCATGATTTATTTTCCCTTCCGATGAGCCGATTTATTTTCCTTCTCATGAAGTAAATACATATATATATATTATAAATATAAATAAATACATAAATAAATTTTTTAAAGTCATTTCAGCATCTGAGACCATAGAGATTCTAAATAATTTTAATATTATACGCAATAAAATAAAATTTCTATCAATTGTATTGACTACCAATTAATTTTAATAAATAGGAATCTAAATGACCTCAGATGCCCAAGAAGATTGAAAAAAATAAATGATTTATTAAATCTCAATAATATCAGGATACAAACATTCTATGTGACAACCTCTGATTTGTATTTTATTTATTTATTGAATAATTTGATTGCGTTTGTCTTTTAGGTTAAAAATGACAAAAGAATCTTTCCTAATCGAGTTCAAAAAAAAAAAAAAATACAATTCGAATATGAGAGGTGGAACACTTTTGAATTATAAAATTAAACTCCCTATATATACATATATATTTAAATGTCAATGTGTGTGTGTGTGTGTGTCCGGAGAGAAAAAGTTGAGGGAGAGTAAATGGAAAATATCATCAAAAATTAAAATGGAAAAAATGACCAGGGTCGAAGACCCAGCTTGAATATTTGATAATAGGAATGGATGGAGGAGTAGGATGTACGAGGCCAAGTGGTTGAATTGGTGTGTGTGAGTGGGAGGGGAGGGGAGGTGTATTTTATCGGTCTATCAGCCACCACCAACCAACACGTGCCACAAATTGTCTATAAATATGATAGCTGGAGAGATGAGATATTAATTAAATGTCTCTCTCGCTCCCTCTCTCTTTCATAAACAAATAAATTCATAAATGAATAAATACACAATTTTTTTTTTTTTTTTTCTAATAAATTGAGTTTTTAGCAAAGAAAGAAATGAATTTCCTGTGTCCTGGAATGTTTGCTTTGACATTGTCTGTCATAATCCAGATAAAATATTGCCAAACCATTATAACTCAATCGAAAGCTTTTTTTCATGGATGGTCCACTTCTCGGGGAATACCAGATCCAAACTTCTGGGCGCCAATAATGTATATTTTGGTCTTTGTGTATAAACATTAATAATAAATTGTTATATTTAAAAGTCTGAAGAGGGATGACATATAATCCCCGAGAGTGAAGAAGAGATAATAAATATTTCGGACGGATCAGATATTTTAATCTGATTATTCAACCAGAAGCAGTCAGGATTTGCTTTTAGAGCAGTGTTTCCTAACCCTTTTTTAGGCCTGAGCATCTCTAACAAATAATTCTTATTATTCGGAAAGTGAATTTCTATTTATTAACAATCTTCACTTTTAATTCTTGATTCCCCCCCGGGGGCGTGCAGCCTTGAAGTGGGTGAGGAAGTATGAATTTTAAAAGTAGTTTGTCTTGGTTTGCAAGTGATTCATTTTAAAAATTTATTTTTATAATTTTTTTTTTTTTCATAAATTTTCTGTTACATTCCTCCTTCTGATACGCCACTGCGTTCTTCCGTTATTTTTTATTATAAATTATAATTATACGATAATAATTTAACTCGATTGATGGCCAAAATAAATTTCTTTGCTTAAGAGGGGAAGCAATAGCTATGTCACTACTCCAAGAGACGGGGCTGAAAATATTCTAATGCTTGTGAAGGTTGGATAACTATTTTTAATTCAATTGGACCAAAAATATTCCATACGTTTTGATAATGAAAATGTATGATTCATACTGAATGAATAAACATGAATTAAAATTTTGTATGAATGCCAAGATATTTAATATTATTTTTTAGAATTTTTTTTTTTTTTTTTTTTTTAATTTATCTAATAGAAAAAAGCACGTAATTAGAATAGAATATAAGTTAAATTAATTTCGTTCTAGGAAATGAATCATGTTCCATATTAGATTAATTGATTGAAATATGCATGACAAATTGATTCATAGAACATAATGAAACTTTCAAAGTCAAAGTATGAATGTTTGTTTGGGCTGCATCCCTGACTCGAAGAGGGATAAAAAAAAAATCTTTAAGAAAAAACAAAGAAAACTCTCCCCCCCCCCCACAAAAAAAAAAAAAAAAAAAAATTATAAAATCAATACAACATTCCAATTAACAAAAATAAATGTTATCTGACAATTATTGTTTTTGTATTCTAGGCGGAGTCCTGAAGGATTTTATTTATAAATAATAAAATTAATAACATTTTTATGAAATTATGGGCTTTAACTGAATTTAAGATTATCATATGTACATTATTTTATGTATGTAATGATAATGATTGGCCATTATACAACTAAACAATTTTGTTTGAAGATGAGCAACTAAACTTTGTTCGAAATGTCACAAAATTTGTCTTCTATTAAATCCATCCAAAGGCTACCACTGGAGTCAAATAATAAAATCTAAAAATCCAAATCCCAAATGATGACCACTGATTGCTATATTTAATCAAATTGATAGGTTTCAAATTATTAATAAATTTTATATTAATTCATTATTTACATAAATTGTTCCCCCCTTAGTTTGTTTGTTGGCAACACTCTAGGCTAGGGGAAGAGCAACTTATTCTCTAGACAACTGAAGTGTAAAACTTACATATATTGGATCAGAACAGCGTCAATGAAAAAAGGTTCATGAAGAAAAACGAACCTGTAAAAAAAAAAAAAGGAAATGGTGAATTTATAAATTATCTTAATGTATACACGTGTAGTGTTCGATCCTGATATCGTAAAAAAAAAAAAAGAATTACGATAGTGCAAAGGTATTTTCCCTTCCTATCTTGAGCGACAAAAATTTATTTATATTATATTGATTACCTATTAATATAAATAAATAAAGACGGAGTCTAAATGGCCTCAGATGCTTAGAAAGAAAATCCATATATAACAGAAAGAATTTTTCATAAACTTTTCTCCTCTCTTGGTGAAATGAGTCGGAGAATAAAATTTTAGATTTTTTATATATTTTGATTGATTATTTCTTTTGGCTGCCTCTGCCCCTCTTTTTCTAACATTGATCTCAGTCATTGCTCCTTCTAAATTCAATAATTCTTCTTTGATTGCAGATCTTAAGAGGATATTTGAAAATTGAAAAAATTATTTATTTATTTTTTTTATTAATTTCCAACAAAGAGAGTAGAGAAAATTTTTTTTGCTATTTAAATGTTCTAATTAAATTTATGGTGAGAGTGTTATACAGCCATATTTATTTATATACTTTTAAAGATTTTCATAATTGAATTTAAATTTAAAAAAATTTTATTATTTGCATTCTAGTCAAACATTTTGTCCCGACTTGATAACTATTATTATTATTATTATTAACACAACAAATTATTAGTACATTAAAGTGTTATGAAATTATAAAAGGGTTAATCTAAATAATAATAATTGTTTTTATTGAGCAGGGAGAGAGAGACATGAGGGAGGAGAGTTAATTAATGTAAGCCCCTCCCCTTCCCCCTCTCCCCCTCAATTTAATTGAAGATAATTCCCATTCAATCATTAAAATATCGTTTTTTAATAGGATTTTTTTTTTTTTTTTTATGCATTTCGAGTAGAACGAAATGAGAATGAAATTAAGCAAAGGAAAAAAAGGTACGCGCGTAGCTTTAGGATGATGATGATGATGATGATGTTGTGGGGGAGGGGTGGATGTTGAATGAATGAATAGGATAAGGGGTTGAAACCCAACCAACTTCCCTCTCTCTCTCTCTCTGAGTTGTGACGACGGAAGGAAACATCAGATTAAATAAGCCAGAAGATAATGGAGAAGGTAATAAACGGGCAAAGGCGATGTTGAAACACGAGATAAAGACAGAGAGAGAGAGAGAGAGAGAGAGAGAGGGCATAGAGAAAAATTGTCTTAATAAAAAAAATAAGGAAATGTTAATAGCTTAAAGAAGAGGAAAAGACAGTTTGAAAATAAATCATGCTTGAAAAGATAAAGAAGGAATATCATTATTATTTTTTATTATTATTATTCTAAAAAAAAAAAAAAAAAAAAAGGATTTGATATAGAATAGGATATAAAGAATAATATTCCTTAAAATCTAAATTAAAAAACAAATCAAATCCAAATATCTTCTTTAGATTCAATTTCGCAGGCTATGATTAAATGTTAGATTTATATTTTGGAGTTGGTTGTGTTAGATGTTTTTGTATATAGATAAAAATAAATAGTCCATTGCCTTTCTTATATTTCATTTAGCTTCAAATTGTATCCGAAGTGGTTCTAATATAATTCAATATTTGATATATTGATACTCACAATTATGAAGATAAAGGAAGAGATGCATTTTGTTTATGAAAGCATTGATAATAAATTTAATTCAATGTTTCAGAAAATTCTTTTGATTTTTCCACTCCGAATGAATGGCGTAATTAATTGATTAAAGAAATTTGAAAGATATAGAGAAGCCTCTGGATTGGATATGCAAACTCAATCGAAAGAGGTCTCTATTTTAATTTATCCAATGGGGGATTCTGAATTTTATTGAGTGATGTTGATACGTGATGTTTTTAATAATCACAGAGAGGAATATTCTATTTGAAAGAGCAAAAATTTCATCAAGTGTTGGTTCTTTTAACACTGATTTACATCAACTTGTGAATTATAAAGAGGGCTTAGTTTGTGATAGATTCATTGCTGGGTTATTTGATCGCAAATTATCTATTTCTTTTTTTACAATTGGATCCAAAAACGAATTTGGAATCTAGAATCAATAAAGCAAGATTGCATGAAGAAGTTCAAAAGCAACAAAAAGTTATCGGAGTTGAAGTACAGGAGTCCCAAAATGAGGTTAACCAATTGGGTTTGAAAAAAGTCTTCAAGAGATAATCATTCTGGATTTTGAAATGATAAAAATAATAAATGTTTTTTTTTTTTTTTTAATAGTAGCCCTAGACATCTTGTCCAGCTTTTGGAGCTATCTGTTTTAAAAAAGGACATTTTCAAAATGTTGTTAAAATTAAAATAGTCTCTGAAGATAAAAATAAATGAATATAACGATGCCGTAGAGGGTGAGGATCACTTTATAAGTGATATCTAGAACGTTATTAATGTAGAAATAGAAAAGCCTTGGAGGATTATGATCCAAGTGGGAAATAAAATAATTAATTTTAAGATCGATTCAGGGGCCGCTGTGTCTGCGATCCCGTTAAGAATAATTAACTCTAATGCCAAATTTATGAAGCCTGATATTCAGCTGCTATATTCAGCAAGTAAATTTAAAATGTTTCAGGGAAATTTTTTTGCCAACTTAAGGATATAAAAATTAAATATTTAGGAATTATTTATGTAATTACAAACCTTAATGAGTCGCTTCTTAGCAGAAAAGTTAGTAAAGAATTAGGAGTTTTAAAATTCATCCAAGATGTTAAACGAGAAAGAGGAGAAGAAAGTTTCAGATAAAAAAGATTTCTAAAATCAATGAGAATTAAAAATAAAATGAAAGTGAATTATAATGATTGTTATTGAGTAACGAATAGAGGGGGTTTAAAAAGAGGGGGTAGAGTGGGGATAAAAGAGAGAAAATTGTATGGAGAAATTTTGGTTAAATCGTAATTCCCAAGGAAAAAAGAAGAGGGCAATTATAGAAGAAACTCTTCATCGCTCATTAGATGGAGTTTCAAAATGAACAAGGGTCTAAATAAAAATAAAGTTGTGTGAATATTAAAATTATTAAATGTTATATTTATATTTTGGAGTTCGTTGTGTTGGTGATATAATGTTTCATGTTTTTATATATACTCGTATATAAAAAAAAAAAAACTAAAGTTTCGCAACCAAAATGATCAACTCACTGATGGATTCAAACATTGAATAATAAGAGTTGGTTTTGTGGATTTCAGAACCCCCAAGTCACTATATCGTTATGATTGTTTTGCCTGGTTATGTTTGGTGCCTACCGGACCTGAAGGGGTCATCCAGTTTCGCGGCGGATTGCTACCAGTACAAGTTAGGCCCAGTAGCATATTCGTCGCGAAACTGGATGGTCCCTGGTTTAAGTCCGGCAGGCAACTCAATCATCTTGCACTTATATTGATGGATTTTTCAAATACTTTGCTCCAGAGCTCATCTAAAGTAAATTAGGAATGTGGAGTTAGTTAATTAGTAATAATTGCGTATGCTTTGTCCCCTCTAGGGGGAGCCTTGGTGGAAACAAAAACAATAGAAAATTCATTAGTAAATTGGTTATTTGGGTTGTCTACCTTCTACCAAAATTATTTGGGTGGTCTACCTTGTACAAAAATGAATGAATTATGCACACCAAAGTATAAATAATAAAAGACAAAAAAAAAAAGAAATCTTCATTTTTAGATTTATTATTTAAAGTTTTTGAATAGTGGCATAGAATTGTGAAAATAATTTTATAAAAAATAAAAAATAAAGTTTTATTCTTTACACTCAAAGACAAACAGAGGATTAAATGGAATGCATCCATTCATTATTTTTTAATTAATCATTGTTGATATTATATAAATATTTTGATTCCAATTAAATTCCACAAAAATAATAATTATTTTTTTTTTTAATTGTTTTTGGTAGATCGGAAGAATCGGTTAAATAAATAAATAATTTTATTAACGTCCTCTGTAGACCTCAGTGACTAAGTTCAATTAAACACAAATACAAATTACATTATACAAAACTACAAACAATAAACAAAAAAAAAAATAATATAAATATAAATTCATTAATAAATAATATCTTCATATATTTCCATTGAAAGAAAAGAATAAAAATAGCGCACAAAATCACTAGCAAACGATGCATTAGCCATCCCGATATTCACCAGAAAAACCTAGCCAAAATTTTAAGATGGATGGTATGACCTAAGTTTCCTCTGCTAATCTCTGTCCTTCAAAATTAAATAATATTTTCTCACACATTTAGTACTTTATTTAATCAAAGGGAGCAGAGGGCTAAAATCTCAACTAATGACAGACAGAACCGGTTACGTCTTCAATACCAGATCTTATACTTTTATTTTTTAACAATCATGACTTACGAATTTTCTCTTTTCTATAATCAACCCTAGATAAATGATTTTAACACCTGAAACTTCCATGATATTTCCTTCCAACTCCTTGATACACTTTAAATAATTTAACAATTTTAAAAATAATGTTTTATAAATTTCTGTTTTTATACCAGAATTAGTATAATTAGGTGAAGGAGATAGGGGAAAATTTTGAAAAAATCCTCACGCAAGAGGGATCAGGACCTCAGGATTTTAGATTGATTTGTTCTAACAGCTCTCTTGTAGCACACTTGCTCCCCTATTGAAGGCGTAAGGCCTACTTTTGAGCATAGGGCTTTGAAGAGCAATATCTCTCTATTAAATTGCAAATCCACCGCCAGGAATAAACAACCATAATACAAGAGTAGAAATTAACAACTTAACAGAATACCTTCATGAAATAAAACAATAGAAATTGAAAAATATGTTAATAAAAATTTTTCCTTTTATTTTTAGCCCTTTTTACTTTACATTTCCTTTATATTAGTAGAGGATTTTAAAAAAGTTTTCATCCAAGAAATTTAATAAGCAAATAAAAACAGAAAGAAAATTTTTGAGCATAAACACTTAGGCCAATAAATAATTATATGGACATATATAATGTACAAAAACAAAAATCTCCATGTTAAAGATCTGGGACTCTTACACACCCCACATGAGATTTCTTCAAATGTTTATAAAAGCTTCACTCCCTAAAGACAAATTTCCATATTAACAAAGAATATTGAATTAATATTTGCAAACAACTTTAAAAATTCTCATTTAGGTAGGAGAAAATTAATTTTTGAAAGCCCTCCCCCCCCTCCCTCCCTCCCTCCCTTCCCCCTGGGCGAATAATATAAATAGTTTATAGAAATAAAAGCAGGAAGTGTTCAAAAGAAAAGAAAGGATGTTAGCGCCCATCTCCCTCCCCCATTTTGCTTTTCTTTCATCTTATAATGGGGTGTGAAGTTTTAAAAATAGAGTGGAATTTACTTTATGTGCTGTTTTTGGGGAAAATAAAAATATCAGAAATGCAAACCGAAATAGGAAACAGACTTTTCAGACACCCTCCTTTATTTGGAGTGCTATTTTTAACGACTTTGAAAAAAAAAATAAATAAATAAAACAATTTTAAAAGAAATATTTAAAAGTTATTTTGTATTTCATCAGCTAAAGAGAGAAATAGCAAGACTAGTACACATTCACAGCTCTCGTTTAAATGAATTATGCTTGTAAAGGTAAAAATACCCACTAGAAAGGGTTGATATATATGTATGTTATCTACTAATCCCACTTCATTTAGTAACATCTTTATGGCTTACAATATAATTCAATTATCAATTAAAACATAAACTGTGAATATGGCCTAAATATATTTAGTTTTATAAGAGCATAAATATGAATAAATTGGAGCTTTTAATCAAATATCTATTTTTGGAATTTAATAATAATTTGATTTAAGTAAATTTAGATCTCATTCATTGTTCATGTTTTTATGGATAAGAGCAAGGTTTATATCTAAAGCATAGAAATAATAAATTAAATTTTTTGGAAGGCTGACAAAGCTCTTGTTTGATAAGTAAAAATCGTCCCATGATAAGCGTCAATTTGTTTTAATATGATGACTTTTATAGGATATAAATAAATATGAACAGATAATAGATTTCATCAAATTAATGATTAATTTGTCTATGAGGCTTTGGATGACGAAAAAAAAGTTATCCTTTGAAACCTCTAAAGAGAATAGAAATCCCTTTTTATTATATTATTTGATATGATTTTTTTCTACTGAAAATAAATATACTAAAAGATTGAAATTGTGTAAGAGAAAGAATAATTGACAAATTATTATTCAATTAAATAATCTTAATAAAAAAAAAACTCTTTTTTCCGAACATGTTTTGGCCTCTATTTCTTATTTGAGAATTCTCACTGAGTGGACCGTCCTAGTGAAAAGCTTATTATTAAGAAATTCCTAGGAAAAATGCGAGAGAGTATTTGGTGTTTTTTAATTAACGAAATGTCGTGGATCAAAATTTATTCAATAGATGTCAAAGAAATTTGTCTTTTAGGAATTCAAAAAAAAAAAAAAAAAAAAGAATTGCAGCTAAATATAAATCCAAAGGCATGCATGCATGCTCTCTGGATGATTAATGGATCACAAAGATTCTTATTTAAATTTTTTTCTTTAATGTACAGTATATAAAAAAAAAAAAGGAAATATTGATTCTCTTTTATTTTATTATATCACTATAAATTTTATACAGAGTAATAAAGGTCTTATTTTAGAACACTTCATTTTCTTTCGAAATGATTCCAATAAAGAAAACGAGGCCAACGGAGCTTCCAAATCAGCTGACATAAATATTATATAGGGCTACGGAATCAAGTCAATTTCTCTTCATTGTTGTAAGACATTTCATTTTATTATTATCTCTAACCCAGCGATTATTCTAAAACTAACAAAAATGAGGGAGGAGGTGTGAGGACAT
This sequence comes from Anisolabis maritima, assembly GCA_010014785.2. Taxonomy (NCBI): domain Eukaryota; kingdom Metazoa; phylum Arthropoda; class Insecta; order Dermaptera; family Anisolabididae; genus Anisolabis; species Anisolabis maritima. The sequence goes on from JAAAKE020153214.1 coordinate 9,658, forward strand.
GAAACCATTCTTGAAACTTTTTCGGCATTAGAGACTGTAATCTTTCATTTATTTATATTTGTAATAAAATGCTAATTTATTTAACCCTTGCAGACCCAAATTTTTTCTAAGGATAGAAAATAGCTAAAATAGGTATTTGCTAAACAAATAAAACTCGATTAAAAGTTTTTATAGATTGTCAATTACAATGGACAAATTCAACGAGCTCTTTTCTCATCGAGCTCATTTTGGGATTTGCCTAGGCCGACATTTTTTCACAAATTTAGCAAAAAAAAAATAAAAAATAATACATTATTCCTGTTGTTTATAAGTGATTTTTTGAAGCAAGATTTTTTTCCCACATTTTCGAAAATAGTGTGACTTTTCCAAAAAAAAATTGCCCATTTTTTTTATTTTAGGGGGTGGCAGGTGTTCTAATTGGTCCAGCCAATTCTTCTTCGCTAACATTTGCCCGAAAAGTGCTCTCGGCGGTCAAAATTATCAAATGAATTTTATTTTTTTGTCCTTTTCGGCATCTAAGACCATTTAGACTCCATCTTTATTTATGTAAATTAATTGGTAGCCAATAAAATATAAATAAATTTTAGTCGCTCAGGACGGGAAGCGAACCACTGACCTTTGGTACATGAGGCAAGACCTCTAGCTCTGCACCAAGGGAGAGGGACAGGGCGTAAATGATTATATACATTCAACAAATTAGGCATCTATACTTTTTTTTTTATTGTTAAATTAAGTTTTATTCTTTAAATTCAAATATTTTGTATAGATTGATGTTTTCATCAATAAGTTAGTTGAAGCTCCTAATTCAATAAGTTAAGTACTATACTTTTTTTGTAGAGCTAAATTATTTAATAAATGAAACTTTGTAAAACGATTCATAATATTAATTTTCCATAAAAAGTGTTGTAATATTAGGTTTCAGTCAATTCTACTTTTACGATCAGAAAATGGAGGGATAATTTCGGACAAAATGTTTTTTTTTTTTCTTTTGTTTTTAATACGAACTAATTTTTTCATATTTCATATGCAGCTAAATATTAGATGTTATCTGGAGGTGGCAACTGAGTCATTTGACTTTTCCTGGGGTCAACCCTTCTAAAAGGGGAAGAGATTGGAATCTTGTAATTAATTTTTTTTTTTTTTTTTTTTTTTGAAAAATTTGATTTTTTTTTCTTTAATAGAAAAAATAGAAAATTCCTTATATAAAAGTTTATTATTTAGAAAGATATGTGAAAATATTTTTGCAAAAATGGCAGCTGACTTTTTATAACCCTGTAAGAAAATATTAAATCTGGATCGCAAGCTTTTTATATCAAATAAAATTTAATATTTATAAAGTCAGCAAACTTGGTCGCAACAGAGAAAGAAGCTACGCCAAGTTACGTTCAGAGAAAGAAGGTAAAACCCTAATCTTAGAGTCTGTTTGCCTCTTCTAATAAATAACGCACTAATTTTTTTGAATAGCCAAGTAACTCACTTCATCTTCAAGAACAAATTATATGACTTTTTAGACCATATTGGTAGATATCTTTTCATTAAAACTCTTTTAAATGAAAAAGTCGCTTATAGAAATAATGGAGATGTCCAGAGAAGGATGGGTACAGTTCTCCTCAACAAAACAAACTTTCTCATTAATTATATATATATATATAACTTCGTAAAATTTAAGCCCGGGTCTGAAAGGATTAAATTAATGGATAGTCAATATTATTTAAATAAAGATTTATCACACAGGACGACTGACCCTAACCTCTGCTCTAAGAGGGATAGAATTTTTTAATTTAATCAATCAAATTTTTAGTGTATTTTTTTACATGCTACATATAAAATTAATGATAAAATTTTTTTTTCTAGAATTAACTCCAGACGAGTTTATTTTTTTTTTTTTATTGATAAATTTACTATACTTTTTTTGCTGCCCGACTGATGGCTATCTATCTCTAACAGCTATTTTGTTTTTTTTTTTTTTAATGTCATAAAAAGGAAAAATACAAAATTAGAAAAATGTCTCATAAAAAGTTTTATATACATTACTTTGGTGTAAATAAAAGTGAAATTGCATTCCCCTTCTCTCTCTCTCTCTCTTTCTCTCTCGGTATGGCTGGCTGACTATCTTCTGAAGATAATATAAAAATTTTGTCGTTTTTCGGGTCAATTTTAAAAGTATCCCTTCCCCTACTCTTTTTTCTTTACCCACAAAGTAAAATTCGAATATTATAACATCTGGCAACGATATAACAAGTTTTAATTAAAATTAACATGGGAGGGTCAATTCGTAAATGTCATTGAACTCAAAACTTATTCCCATCACCATCATTTATTAATAAATATTTCAAATAATCCACTTTAATATATAATTCCATTTTTATTTAATTTATTTATTAATTTTGTTTGCGAACGAGAATTGTAATTAGCTGTTTTATATCTAAAAAAAAAAAAAAAAATAGAATCGACAAAGGGAATTATATATTTATTTTAAAATAGAAATAACCGCCACGAGAATTAGTGATATTAAACGCGTTAATAATTTGTGTATCAGATGGATAAAAATAAAATGAGAATTTACGAAATTTCAGGAAAATAGAGCCCTATAATTTTGCAACAACAACGGGAGGAATTTTCAGTCTGAAGTTATCTTGGATGGGATTTTTGTTTTCTTGATATAAAAAGGGCAGTTGAAATTCTTTCATTACTTAAATATTTATAAGGGTCTTATTTCATGACCCCAAGAGTCTGTGATTCACTTCTCCCAGTCAGATATCAAGTTTAAATAAATATGGAAGTGTAATAATGGTTAACCCCATTCGTGTCATGAAAAAATAGGAATGCCTTGCAGGGGAGGGGGGGGGGGGGGGCCCGGGGGGTTCGGGAAATAGTC
>JAAAKE020153225.1:0-12532 GCA_010014785.2 Anisolabis maritima
GCTCATTTTGTTGCTTGTTTAGTACAGTTCAATTCTAGTGATATCACATAGAGAGAGCTCATATTTTTTCTATTGTAAATTATTCCGTTGGGGAATTATTTGGCGCTGAGTCTAAACGGATCTGCGTGACGATAGGACCGCCGTTCACAGGGTTCATGCTACTTGATGTCCCCGACGATGTCGATTTTTGAGGTGAGGATTCGTCTAAGAACACCCACTGTTCAAACGTTGATTTGTTTGCATTATAACTGGGAATTTGTACAGAGATGGTTGATGTTGTAGAAGTATTATTGTTATTATTGTTGTTGTTGTTTATGTTTGTCGTTGATGTGACTAAATCCGATGTGCTATTTGCAGTTACGGAGGATTTTCTCGGTGGCACCGGTGGTCGAGGTCCTCCTGGTCGAATAGATGGAGTTGTTGTCGTAGTCGTTGTTGTGCTTGTATTGGTGGCTGTAGTTGTGGATGTGCTTGTTTCAGCAAGAGATGCCTGAGGATAAAATAAAAATCATTGGGTAATTATTTTTAAAAGATCTAAAACTTTTTCTTCATAGCTAAGAAAGAGAGATGCAATACTATTATAATAAAATAATGTTTTAACAAGTATATTATAATTTATTTTTAATTCTTCTCATTAATAATATATCTCCGTTTTGAATTTGAATAGCAATAAAAAATTTCTTGATAGTTTAGTAAATATTCTTTAAAAAACTTGCTAAGGATAGTATTCATTGTTAGAGTATGAGTTAATAGCCAATCATGTATATTATCATAGACCCCTTCAGGAGTTCTCTAAATCCTATGATCCTCTAAGAGAGAAAGTTATCAATTTCTCAAGGATGTAAGGAAATAATTTAATAATAAGTTCGGAGAGTTTTTCTTGTCTGGAATTTGGATTTCAATTTTATAAAATTTTTTCGACATGTTTCCTTGTTGAATATTTCATTTAACTTTTTGAATTGTCTATGAACCTGCTCTGCCGCTATTTCCTAAGATGTTAAAACATTTTGATAACGTTAATTCAGTTTTTTCATGCAAATCATCAAAGATCCCTTGTGGTGCAATTTAGGACAATAGATTCAAACCTGAAACGAAAACGCTCTACTTTCTTTCATTAAGTAATTTGCGAAATAATAAGTTTGAATGTCATTTTGAATTTTTAAACTCGTTGTTCCAATGAATTTCCGATAAATTATTTTAAAATGATGTTTTTACCCAAGTGTGCAAAGAAGGTGGAGGTGCAGAAGAGCGGATGGATGTGACAGTGATATGGTTTCCTCCCAGAGCCCCTCCTGCTGCCATAATCGCCTCCATCTCCTCGTCATCTCCAGATCCACCAGATCCTCCAGAGCTTAACGAGTCGTAAGAACAGCCCCCGTTGGGATGAGTTGCAATTTCATTTGATGTTCCTCCCGGTGATGTCAACACCTGGAAAAATATATTAAATATTTATCTATGTAGCTAGAGGAATGTAATAAGTTATTTAATTTAAAATTTTTTTTAGAAATCCTCCCATACTAAATACTCCAAGCCTGGTCACTTAATAAATAAATTTTTACAATTGCCATTATTATCATTTATAAAAAATGAAATGATTGCATTTTGCATTATAATAAAAAGAATCACACAAAGTTCAGTATAAATGAGACTAGATAACTTTTCTAGTTTATTACTTGCAGTCGTGTTCTTGAAGACTTTTAAGAGACCAATTTTCATATTATTTAATCGCAGAAAATAATTCAGTTTGATTTTTGTTGTTGGGGCTTGAAGGATTTTATTGATTTTTTTCGTTGTTTTTTTTTTTTTTGTTAATTATAAGGAGACAGAAAGATGCTTATCTCTAAGTTGTTTTTATAGTTAATTTTTAAATTGCCATTTATTTTTCTTGAAAGGGGATTAATCTAAAATATCAATTCATATTTCGTTAGATAAATTGGAGTTTCGTTGAAAGATGAAATTGTTGGTTGTTCTTTTCACGCTTCTTTCATTTTTATCAATGTCTTATTTACAAAATACAAATTTAACATGTAAATTTATTGAGGCACTTAGAAAAAAATTTCACTTTCATTGTATCTTAATGGCTTATTTTCAGGAAAGTAAGTAATATAGATTCAAGTTAGATTTGAACAAAATATAAAACAGATTTGAAATTAATCTAGATATGCAAACTCTGTACTTGGAGCGATGTCCAGATGAGATGATGGGATGGCTAAAGATAGGGCCATGGATGTGCCCAAATGCAACAATCAAATGTCCCAAAAGTCCAAGATTGATCGTTTTTTCTTCCTCTATTTCACTACAAGCTCTCCAAAAGGTCTTTTAATTAGTTCACTATCTAAGTAATTTTTCTGTGAATCATGGCATGGCATGGTTGTATTTTTTTAGCAGCTCTAAATCACACAGTGGAAAATAATTATCTTTTCAAAGTTATTGGTGGGCGTTTAATTAATTCCATATAAAATATTTACAGTGGAGTGGATGATGACTATACAAGGAGAAGAGGAGAGATGCCAAGTTTTAGATAAAACGCCCAATTGTCTGGGTATTAAAATTTAGGCCGAAACCTCTTGCCTAATCTAAACCTATGCATCTCCTCTATTGGTTCCTCATCTCCCAGTATAATCAAGTGGAATGGAAGTGTGTGAATGGTGCTTTAAATTGTGATTCATATTTCACTTGTAGATTCGCTTTAATTATTGTGATCTTGACAACATCCTTTTGTTATTTCTTCAAGACGAATTAACAGAAACATTATTCAGTAATCTTTATATATCAGCGAATTGTATTTTTCTAATTGCAAAGAGAGTGCATGGTGGATATTTACTGTTTCAAACGTATCGAATATCATCTGAGCACAATCTTGAAAGAAATAATTTTGCACATTGGGATCCAATCAAAGGTTTTGGCGAAAAGATCAATCATCTTTTAGACGTATATAAGACGAGAAGTGATTTTAAAGGAATTGTGTTAAAAATAGCAATTTTTAAAGTGAGTATATTTAATTAAATTTTTTATATATATAATATTAAATTTCTAAATCTTTTAGGTGCCCCCATATGCAGAACACTTTAAGAGTCCAAATAACGAAATTCGTTTTGGCGGAATTACGTATGATATTTGGAATATAATGATTAAACCCTTAAATATAAGGTATTTTTGTATCTCTTCCTAAACAAATGTCTTCTTTTTTTTCTCACTTAATCAGGCTAGAAACATTTTGGGACGCGATTTGTGAGGCAGCATGCCCTTTTATTACCTATAGAAATTAATAGGAATGCGTAAATTGGTAATAACACAATACACAGCGCAGCTTTCTTGATCCCGAGAAGTGTGCTGTTTCGTGTCATTCGTGTCAATTACGCGGTCTACAGTCTAAAATTAATCTTTATATTCAAAATATTTAAAAAGGATTTCTTGCAATTTTATTACATATATTCCATTTTTTATTTAATTTTCCTCAGATCTTTGGATATAGGCGTAGAGAATATCTTTGGAGAAAGACTTAAAAATGGCACATGGTCTGGCATTATTGGAGATGTTAGCAGAGGTGAAATAGATACTTCTATGGGGTTTGTAATGAATAATGCCAGAAAGGAAGCAATTGACTATATCACACCTGCCTTTGTCCAAACGTGAGAAATTATAAAAAAAAAACGAAATTGATAAAATAAAATAAAAATTAACTTAATTATGAATTATTTTTTAGTTATAATATCTTTGTAGAGCCGGTCAAACTAAGAGATTCTAATTCCAAATTGACGGCCTATTTTAGGCCATTTGGTAAATATCTCTGGCTAACCACCTTCATTACTCTCTTAATTCTAGCCTGTTGGGATACAATTCATTTTAATCTCACAGAAGGAAGACAAAAGTTAATCCGCTCTTTTATCGATTCTTATTTATATCTCTTAGGCGTGTTTTGCCAACAAGGTAAGTGATAGCGTTGGTTTTCCAAAGCTTTCTTCTTGATAAGAGAATTTAGGTTCTAGTTTCCGAGTGACACTAAAATCCACCTCAAGCGGATACATCACGTTGATCACCATCTTATTCCTCTCTCCTCTGCTTTATATTAGTTATTCTACATGCGTTATATCGTCTCTCATTCATAAAGATAATTCTCTCGCTTTTGATGACTTTGAAGGGCTCATGAAATTTGGAGGATTTCAAATACAAATTCCTAATAGTTCCCTTATTTCATTCTTATTAGAAGTAAGAAATTTTTTACCTAAAGACCTACATAAGAATAATAATAAAGGCTATTCTTGTTTTTTAGAAAGAAACCGAACCTACTATCAAACATTTTTATAAAACATATATATATCCTGATTTGAATAATATGCCTGATATCGAAACAGGGTTCAAGCAAGTGGGCAAGAGATATGCTTTCATTTATCTTGATTTAGCAGGAAAGGCGTATTTTACGAAACATCCCAAAGAGATAATCACATTTCCATTCTTGAAAAATAAATACTTCATCTGTCATATTATTACTCGCTATTCTCCCTATAAACGATTTTTAAATCATAAGTATATCAATTTGTAAGTGATATCTATTTAATTAAAAAATAATTTTTTTTTTTTTTTAATTTAGACTACTTCAAATGCGTGAAGTCGGCATTTTAGCAAGGATCAAGATAAAGAATCTGGGAGAAAATACAAACAAGTTAACTATAGATTTTGAAATAAATATTATCAATATAAACATGATTCTTTTGCCATTAACAATTTTGGTATTTGGACATTTTTTTGGTGTTATACTTTTGTTGTTGGAAATATATCATATAATATAATGAAAAAAAAAAGAATAGTGAAAGAGCAAATTTGGTTGAAACAACTAATAAATTATTATATATTATCACTTGCATAGCTAGAAGGGGTAAGCCCGTTCCGGGCGGTAAAGCAAATTTGTCGCCCCAAGTAAACGAGATTCTTGTTACGACACTATATATATAGTCTATTTAGTTTTTATTAAAAATAAAAGCCTTTTTAGGTTTGATTGAACCCATTCCATTTAATCTTTTCTTCATTCCAGTTAAAACCTGTAGCAGATATCAACATTCTCATCATCAACACGCTTCTCTCATACAGCAATGCTTAAATTTTAATTGGACATCCCTGTTTCCCTGTCTCCCTCTGAACAGAGATCAAGATGATTAATACATATTTGCTTTCCCATTAATAGATATATCAAAAAAAAAAGATTTATAGCTTACATAAGATCTAACTCCACATATAGATCAATATTATTATTTATCAAATGGATTATAAAAAGTCCACTAATATCTTACTTTAATATCGTTTTCATGTTACTAAATTTATTTTTAAACCAAATATCTTTTATAATAAAAGATATAATAAAATATAATTTGAAACAAAAAAATAAATAAAAATAAATGTTTGAAAAATTCTAATGACTTTGTTTTAGTATATATATAAGAAAACTTATAAAAAATAAAATAAAAAAGTTGAAAAAAATTTTATTTGATTTTTTTTTTAATATCTTAAAAAATGAAAATCTTATTTATTATGTTGATTTTTATATTTAAATATGTAAATTCGGATCAAGAATGTCATTTAATGGCGAGAATTAAAGAAACATTTCATATATCTTGTCTATTCTTTGTGTACTCTGAGGGCTTGAGGAATTTAGATGAGATCGCTCCAAGATGTTCCGATCAATTAGCAGGTTGGGTCCCTTTAGAGGCCGAATTATGTCAGAAATGTAGAAGTAGATGTGCTAAGACTCCTCGTCTTCTGATTATTAGTAACATTAATCACCTCGGGAAGGTAATCAATCACATTCACAATTCAATTTCAAAGAATAAAAATAGTTTTTGATATTTTTCCAGATTAATTTTGAAAGATGTAACGTTGACAATGTTTTTCTTATATTTTCCAATGGAGAAGAGATAGATGATATTTATATTCCGCCCAACTCGCGTGTTTTTATTGCGCGAAAACTTAATCAACGAGATTATTCGATATTCGAAGTATATCGAGTTGCTAAAAATTATCACTTAAATGTATATAATAAATATTCGAATAATTTTTATAATCGGAAAAATTTTCTTGGGATTAAACAAAATGTAGGAGTTTTTTATGTAAGAGCAAATCACAAATATTTTGTTACTGTGCGGTCAAACTTTTAGCGTTAATTTAATTAATTAAAATAAAATGATCATTTTTTAGATCGATCCCTTTGTAGTGTATAACAAAAGTGAAATTTCTGGAATTGCTTACGATATTTTGGAAGCAGCTTTGAAATATTTAAACATAAGGTATGATAGTTTTATAAATAAAATAAGAATAAATCAATTAAATTTCTCATTTCCAATTAATATCAAAAATAAAGAAATTATTCCATTTAGGACCATAAATAAGACCGAAGATGAGAGTAAATAAATTTTAATTAAACACATCATGTATGTTTAATATTTCATATTCTTTTGAGTAGGAAGATGGAAGCCAAAATAGCACCGGGACAAATACAATTCCCAGAGATATTTCGGCCTCGGATGTATGCGCCATCCTCAGTTATTGCGGATTATATACATAGGTATGTATACATGGTTCAATAAACCTACTCCGAAACGTCTTATCTCTGGGAATTTTATTGGATCTGGGCTGCTTGGCTCAAAAGTTTGCATCAAAGTCACATCACCAAGCAACTCAAATATGATATTTATATTTTATTATAAATAAATTTTTAAGAATAAATAGAGAAAAATAGGAAAAGTTAGATTACCCGTTTTAATGACATTTTGAAAAATGAAAGTACCATTTATTCTTAGTTGCTTGCTAAGTAAATGGCCAACATAATAATAGATTTTTTGATTTATTGCTCCAGAGGTCTTCTAGAGTATCACAAATGTATAGTTGTTAAATCTACCTAGAAATTAACAAGTGAGCATGTGCCTAGAGCAATTTAACAAAGAATCCATCAGCGAGTTAGTTACTCTCCAAGCCTTCCAGTGGTCCTCAAAGCCAGTGAGAGTATTCTTTATTAAATAAACCTTTTATTGGAGTCATCCTTGTAAAAGATTTTCTAAACCCATTGATATATTTCTCCAAATATTCTTATTAATTCATAACCATAAATTTTTAATAAAAAAGATAGCCAAAATGACTACCAGAGTTCTATAAATATTAAAAAAATAAAATTATGGTCTTGGAATTATAATAATTATACCAAATTTTGGTTTTTTAATAAAATATTTAAGAATAGAATAGAAATTAATAGAAAGTCTATTGATTGTAATCAATTAATAAAAAATAAACAATTTTTAGTACATTTTATAGCATTATGCCTACTATAATTGGTGAGAAAATGGAAAACGGCACCTGGTCGGGGATTATAGGATCTGTAACCCGAAATGAATTAGATCTTGCCGTCGGATTGATTTTTCTGAATGAGCGTCGAGAGGCACTCGATTTTTCTCAGGTGCTAATTAATGAAAGGTAAGAATTTCACAATATTTGAAATATTAAATTCTTATCTTAATGATTTATAATTTTTAGGTATTTGTTATTTATGCAAACCCCAAAAGTAAAAACAAGTCTTTCTTATTGGAGCTCTTATATTCTTCCCTTCGAAACTGCTCTCTGGTTTTGTACCTTTTTAAGTGTCTTAGTCTTTGTTTTGTGTAATATCTTAATGCATTGGCATCGAATATCATTTGCAGTGGCTATAATTGATACATTGGGGATTTTTTGTCAGCAAGGTAATTATTAAAATCTTATCTTCTAGCATTCTCTTCAAAAAGAAAATAATAAATTTAATTCATTTTAAATATGTTATCTTCAGCGCTAATTTATTCCCCGCTAGTTGTCGCATGCGCACCAATTTTAATAATATTTGTATATTACTATTCATTTTTTTAAAACATAGACACATGAACACTTTTGAATAAAATAAGAGTTTTCATCATGTGCAAAACAAATGAAAAGGAAAGGAGCCAGTAAATTAATTTTTTAAGTCATTGTAGTAGTTGAAGTAATTGGTTCTAGTATTAAAAATTTCGAAATTTTTTTCAGGTTCAAACTTACACATGAATAAAGATGCGAGTGGCCGAATATTTCTAATAGTTTTTCTTTTTCTTTGTGCGATCCTCTACATAAGTTATTGCAGTTGTATTACTTCGTACTTTATTCTGAGCGACACCAAAGTTGCTTTTAATGATTTAGAGGGGCTAATCAATTTTGGAGGATATAAAATTGATTTATCATCTTCGGAACCAATGCTCAATCTTTTTCAGGTAATTTCTAAACAAAAAAGTTTTTTTCTTGGGGCACTAGTTTACTCGTTCCTTTCAAGGTGAAGGAATAAATAATTTGATCAGTAAATAAGAAAAAAATATAGAAATTTTAAAATTTCACAATAAATTTCCCAAAAAATAACAAAAAGTTTCATTTCAGCATTCAGAAGGGTTGGTTAAGAGGCTGTATGAAGAATATATCAAAACTGAAACTCTCGGATCAAATTTAAATTTCTTGGAGGGTTTGGAAAACGTAACTAAATTTCATCGATATGGATACATCACAATGAAAACAATTGGATTGTCTTTCTTCATGAAAAATCCAATTGAATTTCAATTTATTGATATTTTTCAGCAAAATTTTCCTATAGCTTTTATCTTTCCTAAATATTCCACTTATTTACGCTTTATTAATCACAAGTAAATGAGAATCTGTTCTTAATTTGTTTCTATATTGAAATTATCATTAATATGATTTTCTAGGAATACAAGAATCCAAGAAGTTGGAATTCGCAAACGAATTTTCGATTTCTATATGGGAAAAAAGTTGATGATTTTAAAGGATCTCGATAAGCCTTTTATTGAAATAAATATGCTACAATTACCATTTACTATACTTATCTCCGGACAAATTTTAAGCCTTATTTTATTATTTTGTGAATTTATATTTAATTTATATATTACTAATAATAAATAAGCAAGAGGGTTCCCCCGTAGCTGAAAGGTTCAAAATATTGACAACCTTTAAAGCCAAGGGGTGTGGGTTCGAATCCAATGCACTCCTATATAAATTTATTTAAATAAATTGGATATCAACTGATGTAAATAAATATGCCTGGATCATTAATTGTATCGTTAATAAATATATCGTGTATCATTTAAAAGATTATATGGTCTCAGATGCCGAAAAGACTTAAAAAACTAAGCAGAAAGGTATTTGGGTGTGAGAGACATAGGGGTCTATCAAATTTTTACCTTGTACCAATTTTTTTTTAACATTTGATTATTGGTACTGGAGAGGTACCCCCTATTTACACCCCCAAATGTGGCCATATAAAGCACCACAGTAATAATTTAGTTTAAAAATTAATGTCCTCTAATCTTTTTATCTAAGAAAAATTAATTGTTTCACCCATCAAATAAATTACTGGCGCTAAAAATAAATAATTAAATAATTACCAATTGATTTTTTTTACTGATAGAAAATGTAGTATAAATTAGTATGTAGTTTATAAGATATATAAATAGACTTAGATTATAAGTGTTTAATTTATCTTGATCTAATTTTTTTCTAGTTGTTTGATCAATTTTTTCTGGCTTGATAAAAAATTTCGATTTGATTTATGAAAATTCGACTTTTTTTATTTGATTGCTTTTGAAACATTAATGTTTAATTATGTTTATTATTACTCAAAAAAAAACCTTTCTTAAAAAAAATCTTAATGAGAACCCAGTTTTATTTTTTTTTTTAAATATTTTTCGGTATCTAAGGCCATTTACAATCTATCCATATTTAAATTATTTATATATAATTTAAATAAATTTTATGGCTCAGAAAGGGAAGAGAACCATGGATCTTTGGAACGTGAAGCGAGACATCTACTCCTGTTCCAAGGATGGAACATATTTATTCTTATATAGCAAGAAATGGTCGTATAATGATTGAATCGCACAGATACTGAATGAATGAATGTTTCAAGTAAACTCACCATTGAGCTAAATATCGTATCATTAAATGTAAGTAGAACTATGGGCTTGGACTAGCATACTTTTATTATTAATATTTATATTTTTATTCCATATGTTTTGTAATGAGTGAGAAATAATTGAGATTTAATATTATGTAATATTCCAAGTGAATCATTCTTTTATTTAATTAAACCCAAGCAAATTAGATAATAAAATATTTATAAAAAGCTACTTGAAAAAAAATATATTTTTTGGAATTTTAGTATATGGAGATTACCTGAATTTCGGTGATATATGTGGTGACAAGACTGCTTGCTGTTGGCACTGGCGATGTAGGCAATTCCGGTGGAGTGTCATTCGAATCGTCCTGTCGCGCTGTTATATATGCGGTGGCATCAATTGATGATTTGTTATTTGTGGTGATTTGAGGTGTTGAAGTGACGACAGGTAACGAGGCAAAAGAGCCTTCACTTAAACTGACGGCGCTGTCTGCTGGACTTTGGGTTCTTCCTCGGTCAGGACTCGAGGGACTCGCTGCCCGAATTACATTTGATGACGAATCACAAATCACTTCAGAATTACTATTAATACTACTAGAAATAAATTCTGGCTGTAGTGTTTCGTCAGATATTTTTATTTCATTTTCGGGAGGCCATCGAGAAGTCCAACCTGTCACATGATTAACTGATTCTATTGTTGATGAAGTTACTCTTAAATCATCATTTGAGGAGTTATGTTCTTCTGTACTATCTGGTTTCACAGTCACTGATGAACTTGGCTCCTCTTTTATTAAAAATTTATATTCTTTAGAATTGGATAAGGCGTCTTCTATATTTTTCATGAGATTATCTTTGTTTTCCGATTTGAAGGAATCTGTTAACGATAGTGAATCCAAAGTATTGTCTAATTTCAAAGCAAGAGGTTCATTGTCAGAATCACTGAGAGTAGAAATCTCCTCGTGGTCTTTCAGCCGTAAATCACCAGGCGTATTTATATTAACACTCAAGGAATCTTCTAAGTAGGGCTGAAAAATTCAAATTGTTAATAATATTTTGCTAAATAAAATTATTTAGATAAATACGAAGGAATTTTTTTTGGTAAAGAACTAATTGATTCACTGAAGAAGGTAATGGAATACATGTGACGTCTTGTTAAATAAATTGCAAATTTTGATTTTAATATCATAGTTAATGTGAAATAACTGTGTATAAACTCGGTTTAATCGTTAACATGAGTTATATCAAAACACAACAAAAGAAAGAAACTCATTTTAACCAAATTTTTACTGATATTTCACAATTTATTTAAAGGGCAATTTATTTAACGTGACACACATATAATCCTTCATCAAGGAATTCATTGAAAATAATTAGTTTTTGCAAAAAAGGGAAATTTCAACTTGAGTGTTTTTATTAAATATCCACCTTAATTAGGGGTTGAGAAACATTAATTTATTAAAATTTAGAGCGCAAATCATAAGCTTTCGACCAGGATAGCCGAGAAAAGAATGCAAGCAAAGTGGGTAAAGTAAAAAGGAGATGTGAAGTGTAACACAAAAATATCAGGATAATGTTTTAAAGATGTGAAAAATATTTTAAAATTTAAAGCTACCTCTGTTACTCCGATAATAGCCTGTTCCATAGTGCCCCAATCAGATGATTTTTTCAATTTACTATCCCTGGGAGTGGCAGCGCCACCCGGAGGAGGTAAGGGTGCTTTTCGTTTACGTTGTTGAGAGCCACAGTTGGAGCCAGGGAGTCCATTAGATACATCCAAAGGAACTCCGCTAGCTGTGCTGACTGAGTTGTCCAACTCAAGAGAGACAGCTCGTTCAAGAAGTAAAGTAACAACTGGTGTAGTCTCCAAACGGGAAAGGTCTCCCAGACTGGCTGCCTTTCTCTGAGGATCCGGTTCCGCCTAAAATCAATCAAATTCTCAGATCGAATTCATAAATCATAAAAAAATCAAACTTGCCTCATTTGTGGCTGCTGCGTGTACTGTCACGTGACTACTGTCTAATTCAATTCGGCTTGGTCGCTTATCCTCCGAATCGGAGTCCCCGTCATCAAGATCTAAGGAGTTAGACACAATAGTAGTTGATGCAGGTCGGGGAAGCAACTCTGGTTTCTTATTTTGAATTTCTTCATCAGAGTGATCGGAGGGTGGAGGACGGGGCGCCTTTCGTTTTCCACTGGTTCCATTCTAAAAGGAAATATAATATTTAATTAAAATTTTTTCTTAAATGAATTTTATAAGAAAAAAATTGGGAGAAGGTCGTTAAGTAGATAGAAGAATCCAAATAAAAGATAATTCTCGGCCAGATATAATTATTTTATTTTTTGCCTTTGTCTACATTTCGGGGATTACCGTATTTTATGGACTATAAGAAGCACATTAATTTTTAAGCAATTAAAAAAAAAAAAAAATAATATTTTTACCATTTTTATGATTAGATTGCAAAGCCAAATTAAAAAAAATTCTTAGTTTACACTTATAGACATTTTTATATTGATTTCGAGTATAAGACGCACCTGAATTTTGGAGGCAATTTTTTGAAGAAAAAAGTGGGTCTTATAGTCCGTAAAATA